>JAQHUG010000386.1:1113555-1218914 GCA_028555095.1 Dicrostonyx torquatus | reverse complement strand
GAATTTGGGACAGTCTGCTGGGACTGTTTCTACCAGCGCCTCTGCTGGGTGACGTCAGAGTAGGCACTACTCTCAGTAGCACAACTATCATGGAATTAAGCCCTAGGGACGCACTGCCTGCCATCTGATGGCCTCCCTGACACAGACGGCTTGCACTAGAGGGTCTGGTGGTAGTCCTCGCTCCCTAGGCAGCTCCGTGCATGAAGGTCCTCACCCAAAGTCATCTAGTCAGTATCTGAGCCTGGACAGGAGCGAGCAATCATCATGTTTCTGCTTCCACACCTGTCTGCTCTAGGCAGGGCATTTCACAATGTTACTGCCTTTTGCCCACCAGGCAGCCTAGAGGCCATGGTGGACTGTCAGTATCATTGATAAATAAAAAAACATCCTGTGACTTGCTGGGAGTCTTCCACAATAGAAATGCCATTAGTCAGGAGCTGAGGCTCCAATGCCTAACTTTTAGTTCAAGTTCTCTGGCAACCAAACTATGCGGTTTCCAAGGCTCTGCCTATGGTCCTCATGTCAGGGCCCCTTCCTCTCCCATATCCCATCTGCTGTCACACTTACCTCTCCTGGGTAGGGCCTCTTTATGCTCTGAATAGGAAGGGACTGGGGCCGGGGGCCTGGGTAGGTCTGCTGGGGCATCCTTTGCCCATGTGTGCCAAAGGGGCTGATGCCAGGTGGTCGGGGCTGGTTCATGCCCATGGGAGGGCCGCTCATCCCCGAGGGTGTCATGCCAGCTGCCATGCTGGCAGGGTTCATGCTGCCCCCCATGGAGGCAGGCCCCCGAGGCCCGGGTTGGTTCATGAATTGGCTGTTATACGCCTGGGTGGGACCCATCTGGAAAGAGGAACACACCTTCAACGGGAGAAGAAGAAAAAAAAAAAGAATAAAATGCCACATGCATTGAAAGTGCAGGGAGGGAAGGTTAGGGAGCTAAGGGGGAAGGGACACTTTCCCAAGTGGCTGCAGCAAGGAACTGGGACGTCTCCAGGGCTCACTGTTGCCCTCTGCAGGTCTCTTGGGAAAATGCAGCTAGGGTTTGGGTAGGACAAGGAGCAGTCACTCCAATGCACAGGCAGCATTCTCAGGGAGGCAGGCAGGGGACAGGTAAGTGGGCAGGGATGGGAGGGGGACACGGAGGACACAGGAAGAGGAGGCGGATGAGGATGGAGGCTGAAGCCCTTTCCTGAAAGCCGTGGCCTTGCCCTTTGTCAGTGGTCAATGGATACACACCCTCTATACACTGAGTGTGACTAACACAGCCACTTCCTCCTGCCCACCCTGTATCCTTCCTCCATGCTTCTGCTCTGCATGGTTGTAGGGCTCCCCTTTCCACACCCCACCCTATCCTTCTGAAGGTCAGAGGATCTGTGATAAGGCCTGGGCGAAATCCACAAAGTAGGTTAACAGGACAATAGTGGCCTCAGAGGTGACAGGGGACAGGCTAGTATCAAAGTGATTTTAGGCACAGAGCCTACTGTTGGGTAACCAGGAAGTCAGAGACCAACAGGGGACCTCTTCCCCATATGCACACATGAGCTACCATCCCACGCAGAACACAGCACACCAAAAACCCCTGCCACACCCAACCATGCCACCACACCCACACCCTAACATACACCCTTTTAGGGACTTCCAAGGAGATGCATGTCACCTACATTCAAGATTTCCCCAGTCTGGGTGAGGCCAGACCAGGAGGCAGGAACCCTTACCGGTCCATACTGGTTTATATCCTTGTTCTGTGTCTCTTGCAAGGCTGCCACTGTGGCTGTGGCTGTGGCAGTGGCTGTGGCGGCGGCTGCTGCTACTGCAGCTGCAGCTGCAGCAGCAGCTGGTTGGGTGAAATCAGCAGGAGGCCGGGTGTGTGGAGGGATGCCCATGCCGGCAGGGGCACTAGGACCCCCAGGGTAACTGTGAAGGAGAAGCAGGGAGGAGTCAGAGAGTAATCAAACCTAAAGCTGAGCCCGAGACATGCTCGGGGCTGGGAGGACCACTACAGGGTTCTATCCACGCATTCTGTGCACCCAGCTTGTGGATATGAGGCCCCGTAGGGGATCCGGGACTCCCGAGGTTGGCAGCTATTCTTGTTACTAGTGATAACTAGGTCACTTGTTCCTCAAATTTTAGCTGGTGCTAAAGGTTTCCAATAGCCTCTCTTCTTTCCCTTGGCCACCACAACTTATCTTCTAGTGGACACTGACCTGAGAATTGTATGGTGCTGTGTGGCAGAGGTGTGGATGTAGGTTCAGGAGTGTAAGACTCCTGTTTTGAACTACAAGGCCAGAAACTCAGTAACTTTATCCTTACAGCTAGGTGGACTGAGGTCAAGGTGCCTAGACAGGGAAGGGTGGCTTGCCTGCTTCTGCCCCTTCCTTGATGCAATCTGAAGTTGGGAGCTCTAGTCTCCATTTCATCTTACCCCTACAGGTCGGTAAGACTTAAGGAACTTGAAACAAGTGAAGCCCACTGTCACTGGTCTTCAGTTCTGCCAATTCACCTTACTGACTTACAAGAAAGTGAGAATGTAGTCTTTCTACCCCTGTTGGGCTGATGCCAGCCTGATAAAACAGATGGCAACACTGTCCTCATATCCTGGACCAGGCAATGGAATTCAAGTCAGAGTCCTTTCTGGATGTAGGCAGGAAGGAAGGGATAACATACCACTGCAGAAGGACACCACCCAGAACAGTCACGCACCTGGCTCCAAAGCCCCCGCTGCCAGGGTAGCCAGGTCGGCCATACATGTTGGGTTGGATATAGGGTTGTGCAGGGCCAGCTTTGGTGGAGAACTGTTGCTGCTGCCCTGCAAATTGTGGGGAGTTGAGGCCAGGGTTGCTGGTGCTCATGCCTGATGCCATGGGGTTGCCACCTGGATTCATAGGGTTGTTGGCATTGGCCATAGGGTTCCCGAGGACCTGCAAACAGAGAGAGTGGCTATCACCGAGGTCAGTACCTGAGGTAGTGTGGACAAAGAGAGATGAGAAGAAAAAAGAGCAAACCATCACCGGGCGGGCACAAGAGAGAGAAGATGGGGTATCTTGAATAGTCCCCAGAATCAAAATGGATCCAAAGAGAGAGCTGAGAACTTCGGCCAGGATGGAATGAGGCAAAGGGATAGCCAAGGCTCACAAAGTCAGCTCAAGTGGTCTCCAGGCTCCAGAGAGAGATGTGAGGCACTTGGTGAGCACTAGCTTTGCCCATAGGGCCTAGAGATTGTGTGTGGATGTGCAGGGAAGAATGATAGTTCCCTCTAGGATGGCCCAGCCCAAGTCCAGCAGTAGGAGACTCTCTGTTAGGACAGAGGTAAGGAGGAGAGAGAAAAGAAGAAGAAACAAGAATGAAAGTAGGCTTGATTAGGAAGGCAACTGGGGTTTCTACCAAGGCACACTTCACTGAAAGGTTCTATCTTGGTAAAACCTAATCCAGACCTTTCAGGGTCAAGGGTTCCCAGCGTAGAAGTCTGAGGTCAGTGACACACAGGGAGTTTGTTTACACTACTAGAGTAAACATGGTCTCAGAAGAGAACTCCTTTCTCCCAGAAGGACTTGCAATGGGGATGGTCCTTAGAGACCTAGCTGTGGCCCTCCTGAGGCCAATGTGTACCTTCCTGAAGTGATAATGGTCTGCAGCTGGATATGTCCTAAAACTGGCTTCAGACCGTGTGGAGGGCTGTCATGGCATGATTCCCTGGAGAACCTCCCCGCTAGTGGGAGGAGATAAGGAACATTTGTGCCTAAGAGCCACAGCAGAGAGTGGGACAGGTTCTTACCTGACTTTGGGATGTGTTGGTCACTCCCCACACCGTGGTGACCACGGACAGGGAGCCGGGAGGCTGATTGGTGTTCTGCTGCCAAGGGACCGAGTCATAAGGAAATGACCCATCACTGCAGAGAGAGAAGGGGTCTTTAGAGCTGGGGCAGGGCTCAGGTGACAGTGAGCAGTGTCTTCACCTCACCATCCTAGCTCACTTTTGCCCCAGTGAGCCCTGGGACCTCAGATTATGACAGCACTTGATCCGGGAAATGATGCCCCCTCCATGGGAACAGGCCAGGTGGCAGCAACCCTTCCCCATCACTGCAGGGGCCGTACCTGTGGTGACTGCTTTAACTGGGCCCACAGTCCAGCAGCTATGCAGTGAAGAAACCAGAGTGACCTAAAGCTCACTCTAAGCTCTTTCTTCAAGCAGGCTTATTGCCCATGACCCTCCAGAAACAGTCAGGACCTAGGCACTGCCTCACTTTATAGGGGCCATAGTTGCTCTTCTCCTTGTTCGCGGCACCTCGTGACAAACTAGCTGCTCAGTCCTACTGACCTGGTCTTTGGAATTCAGGCTTCGCTCACCCTGTCACCCTTCCTCTGGGCCCAGGACCAAGCAAGCAAAGCCTGCCTGGGTGCCCTACACCATACCCCCACCCCAGACCTGTGCACATCCCTGACTGGCTAAGACCTTCCCTCGCCTACAAGTCAGCACCATCAGCTTCCAGTCTTAAATGGGCAAAGTTCAAATGGACTCCAGCTCACCCCCAAGCCTGCACTCACCTCCTCACCCAGTCCTGTACTGGCCACTTATACAGGGCGCTCCTTCTAAGGAGCCCATACACATCAGCTGATGTGGGATTTTCCTCTGTATGATGGGAATATCATTGGTTAATAAAGGACTGCTTTGAGCCTATAGCAGAGCAGGGCAGAAAGAACTAGGCAGGGAAAACTAAAGTGAATGCTGGGAGAAAGACGGCAGCATCAGGAAGAAGCTATGTACCCCTGCTGGAGACAGATGCCGGAACTTCACCTGGTAAGCCAAGCCACGGGGCAATACACAGATTAATGGAGATGGGTTAAATTAAGAGTAAGTAAGAGTTAGCCAATAAGAAACTAGAGCTAATGGACCAAGCAGTGATTTAAGTACTATAGTTTCTGTGTGATTAGGGTGGGTCTGAGCAGCCCCCGGAGCCAACAAGCGGCTTCCTCCAACAATCAGCAGCTAGGAATCCACTTCCTCCAATCCAGGCTCTGGTTTACAGTGAACATTCAGTGAGGCCTTCCGGCTAGCCAAGGTGATATAGGGGGAGTGAGAGGGACCCGAAGTGAGTTCCAGCATTAGACTAGCCACTTCACTGCAGTTCAACTGCACTTCCTCAGCGAGAGCCACAGACGTCATACTTGTGCCCTAGAGCAGCAGCACACCCTCATTTGTGACACCCTCTGCCCTGGATCTGCCCCCACTGGCCTGTGCTCACGTCCTTCCTGTTTCTCTGCAAAGTCACCATCTCATGTCACATAAGGCAGCAGCCCACGCTGTTTTTTCCATATTTTTTACAGCACCTCACCACTCTGGTAGCACACGTTTGATCATTATCTCCTCAGCCTCTACTCCAGAATCTAGAGTAAACCGAATCCAGCAGTTTTGTAGGACAGAGTGGATTAAAGGCCAATGGCCAAGCAAGCTGGACAGGGGCCAGGCCTTGAACTAGTCCTGAACATGGGGGAAGCAGTACTGAGCAAAATCTGTATTTTCTAGACCACAGTGGCTGAGTTCTGTGGCCTCTCCTCTTACCCTTCAAGGTGTTTAGAGTAATTCCCCCTCAAACTGTTCTGGACCCTGCTGTCTGACCTGAAAAGCAGTCTTGGGCATGCCCCTCAGTAGCTCAGCCCACAGGGCCCCCTTGAGGTAGGTTCCTGCACTCTGATCTGTGAGACTAAGAACACGCCCTCATGCATTCCCCAAACACAGGAGTGGGTCCTGACACCCTGTCAGGATTAGGGAGCAGGCCACAGTGACGAATGGGGGTGGAGCTCAGTTGGGAGAGTGCCTGACTAGCTTTGATCTCTGGCACTGCACAAACAGCCTGGAGATAAACACTGACAATAAGTCTGTAAGAATGGGAGACAGGAGAACCAGAAGTTCAAGGTCATCCTTGGCTACCTGCAAAGTTTGAGTCTATCCTAGGCTGTATGAGACCCTGTCTCAAACACAAAACAAAAACAAAAAAAAAGCAAAAACCAAACAAAAAAACAAACAAATCCTAAACCCAAACTAAAGAACAGAAAACACAGTAGCCTATAGTAAGGATGAATACTGTTCTCTCAAAGCACCTGCCACTGTAGACTGAGACTCAGTACCAAGAGGCTCAGTCAAGTACAACAGTGTGAGCACAGGCCTTGGGGGCAGAGCAGGACACACTCCAAGAGGATAAAGAGGTGTCCTTAAAGTGACACAGGCTCATTATTCTGCATCCCCTTGTTTCAAGGGCAAAGAGCAGGGCTAGAACGAGGAGAGAAACAGGGTATGGCTGACTAGGCGGAACAGGGCCCAGTAGCAGAGGGGGCTGACTGGGGACTAAGTGTAGCCCGCGAGAGTGAGCCTAAGGCAGCCAGAACGGGCATCTCTGCTCCTCTAGGGAAGGGCAAGTCACAAGCTGGCAAAAGGGGCCTGGCTGGAAGACTCTGCAGGCCATGATTTCACAAAAGAAAGAGGAGACTCCTGGCCACCCACTGTCCTGCTAGACTCCCATTTTGGGTGTGTGGGACAGACATAAGTTCTCCAGTGACTAAATAAAGCAAAAGTCTGTCTTTGCCGCACCACACCCTGTCCCTCAGAACTGCTTCATAAGCTCCCCTCCATCTTACAGGCCAGAGTTGGGTTCAGGTTCTAACACAGCAGCTAGACAGGTTTAGGGGGGCCCTGTTCACCACCTGGTACTGCATCTAAGGTCCCTACTACCCCCAGCACCATGGCTGGGCAGAAATCAGCTTCTTCCTGTTCCATCCTACCCACAACCAGCAGAGAGAAAGTTAGCCAACACTAGCTAAAGTGGGCACTCCACTGCCTGGCGAGCAGGTTCACTGTCCCAGAGCAAAGGTGGCCATAAACTTAGCATGCACAGGGCCTATGGGTTGCTGAATGCACACTGGAGAAGCAAGCGACAGGCACAGAGGAGGGTATCCTTGGACCTCACGACAGAAATGGCATCCACCAGCACTGTGTGTGACTCATCGGCTTCCAAAGGCTCTCAACTCCATAGGCACCCACAGCATTTAGCCTATACTGTGTCATCTATGTCTGGACTCTCACTTCTACCTTTCTTTGTGTCCAAGATCAAGGACAACCCAAGCTCTTGTGCTAGCAGGGAAGAGGGGCTAGCTGGGATAAGAGGAGACTAAGTTACAAAAAGGCCGGGGTGGGGGGGCTCTGGGAAGGGTGTCTCAAGGCCTCCTTCTCTGACCAGCACTGTTTCTTAATCTATAGTACGGAGAGTCCAGATGGGTACCTGGCAGTTTGGGGTTACCTGTAAGAAGCTCCTCCCTTGGCCCACACCACTGTCCTAAAGAGGTGTAGTCAGAGCCTCCAAGGACCTGATAACCCCTCTAGGTGAATTCTGCCCCTCTATGGGAGTTCCAATCATGTCACAAACTGCCCCCAGACCTACTCCTGACCTTGCAAACCTGCTTTGGGCTGTAGAAGGGCATCTCATGCACCTGCGAAGTGCCAAATGCCTCCTGCCTTAGGTGCTGCATTGGCATCTCAGGCCAGGGCAGCTCTACTTTGATCAGTTCCAGGTTCCCTGCACCCTCCCGGGAAGCCCTGGTCTACTGGCTTGAGCTCTGCTCACCCCCTGTTGCACTGGGGATCTGAGAGACTTCCTGCCTTGGGCTTTGACTCCCTGGGCCCTGGGGTGATGTCCACACACACCCAGGATGCAGGATGCTTGTGTGCATCAAAGGCAAAGGGAATGGGAAGAGGTGACAGCCCAGGGGATGCTGGGAACAAACTCCAAACTGTTTGCAAAGCCACTGCCAATGGCCTTGGGCAATTTCTGTGATCTTAACAAGAAGTCAGTCTCCTCTTCCTTACCTGTAAGCATTCCTAGTGGTAGGCAGACAGATCCTGTCCAACTGTCCTTTGTTTCTAGTCCTCCAGCCTGGCTACAGGGCAGGTACCTACATTTACTTGATAGTCTGTCAAGTAAAAGGTTGTTCAGATTTTCTTTGTTCTTCTTTTCCCTTCCTCTTCTAGCTAGTGAACTCCTACCCATACCTCAAGGCCTAGTCTGCATTTTGCCTTTCATGACTTTCTGCCATTAAACCAATAGCATTTTCCTTTATTTCCCTCCTGTTTCTTGCATCGAGCCCTTCACATCAAGTCTGTGTACCAGCTCAGCAGGCATTGGTGGAGGCTTGTGAGACATGAGAAAATGAGCTGGGCCTGGATGAGGGGCACCTGGATCTCCTTGTGCACGTCACACAGATATTCATTCAGGCAAGCCAGGGGGAAAGCAAGCTGCATTCTTTTTTTCCTGAACTGTAGCAGCCGCTTTGGGAGAAAGGGGTATTGTCTTAATTAATTTCCCTGATCTGGCCGTACTGGTACCAGCTCTGTGCAAGGCTGTGTTGCCGGTTAGGGAGCATGCTCTGGTCTTTTTAATTTGGGGAGACCATTACAAGCGTCTCCATCATTACAGTTCTAGACTTCACCTCCCCCAGCTCATTGTGTTAGACAAGGTGTAAGCATTGCCCAGCAGGGAACCACAATGGAATCTCAGTGATCAGGGCTGTTAGTGACCACTTGTGGATCCTCAGCTTTCTGCTTTGGGTTTTTCTTAAATAATTAAAAAACAATTAGCTGGGTGTAGTGAATGGTGCATAGCTTTAATCCCAGCACTCAGGAGGCAGAGGCAAGTAGATTTCTGTAAGTTCAAGGCCAGTCTGGTCTACATAGTGAGTTCTAGGTAGGACAGCCAGGGATACACAGTGAGACCCTAGCTCAAAAAAAAAAAAAAAAATCACAGCACATACATGTAGAGGTCAGAGGTCAACTTGTAGAGCTGGTTCTCTCCTTCCACCATGCCAGTTCCAGGAGAGCAAATTCTAACTGTCAAGCTTGAGGGCAGGGGCCTTTGTCCACTGGGTTTTCTCGATGGCAAGAAGAAGAACCTACTACCAACACAGGCTGGTACAAGCGGGCAAAGGAACTACACATAAGAACTGACTTTTTTTTCCTTTTGTTTTGAGACACAGTCTTACTATGTAGCCCAGGCTGGCCTTGGATTTGTGTCCCTCCTGCGCCAGCCTCTCCTGTGCTGGAATTACTGATGTATGTGCTAGTACCTTCAGTTTTACTTTCTGTAGGGCTGGCAATTGAACCCAAGGCGCTGGGTATGCAAAACAAACACTCTATCATTGATCCACTCCCTCTGCTCTAAAGGGGCTATTTTCACTCATCTATTAGCTGGCAATTAAGGGCCTGTCAAGAGAATATTGGACTGAGGTTTGGGGGACACACAAGTTCTTGGGGATCCCATATACCAGACTTGGCCCTGTGATTCTTCATATAGATGAGGAAGCTGAGGGTCAGAGAGGCTGAGAACTGCTCAGACTCACAGCTACAAGACAGCAGTCTGGCTCCAGGCCATGGCCCTACCCAGCACACCAGGGCCTCTCTTGTAGGTAGCAAATCCCTGCCTCTGGAGGAGGAGCAAGATTACCCTTGATCTCAGAGGCTCCAGCAGCTTTGATTGTAATCAAATTAATAGATAAACAAGATTTATTAGACTCCTAATTAGCTTTGCAACACCCATTTGCATACAGACAATGTGCTAATCACAAATGGCTTTTTAAACCACTCATTAAAAACCTAGATGAGGAAGCAGAAGTTGTTGGGATAAAGTCAAGATAACCTCAGGGATGCCAAAGGTGCCCTTCTGCCCCAACATTGGCTAGATCCTCTGGGCACCTTTCAGCTTCCATCTTGGAGTTATGAGGACGGGGAAGGCATGTAATATGCTCTATGTGTCTTTGCTAAGTATAAGACAACCTTGATATGGCCAATGGCGAAGCTAAAACAGGACCTGAGGGCTCTTACAAGCTATTGTTAGTTCACATTCTTCGGTCACTCTCCTCACAAAGTGCCTTGGGAGTAGCCTGGTTCCTCCCTGCGTCGCTTGCATGGCAGTACCATGTCTCTTTGGGACTTCAGGGGCTCAGAGAGATCAAGAGCTTTGGTTAGAGGCACAGCACAGACCAAGAGGAAAGCCTTACACTGTGGGGCCACCACATCTTCATGGTTTGCAGTGGATATGACAGTGACTTCAGTCACAGAAATACTTTGGTCCTCAGGGGTCCTCCAGACCTTTGGGTTCAGGTAGGGTTTCCAGGTCCCTGGTTCCTCCCTTCTGCTTGTTTTAGAGCCTTTTAGTTGAGGACCTAGAGTCTCTGAACCCCTGGATCCTCTGGGTACCACACCCCAGACTTCCTAGTGAACATACTGTGCTCAACCCTTAACGAGGTCAAAGCCCCTTGGAAGATGCCAGAGTCGGTGTCTCAACTGGAAAGGCTCTCTCTTCCACCAAGCTTCCATGTTCAGGAATTTATACCAGAGGTTTAATAGGTGCTGGGGCCCTCCACAGTTCCCTTGGAAATGAGAGATTTATCCCACAGGAACATGCTTAAAGGTACACGGAAAGACTTGGAAGCTCCTGGTTGCTGAGTATCCTCACCACAGCCGTGGGCTTGGAGAAGGGTCAGGGACTGACCACTCTTCAACAGCTGCCCCACCATAATGTGGGAGCACAATGGGAATTACCTAGGGTAAGCCATGGACCAGAGCAGGGCATAGACTGTTCCAGAACCCTTGAACCCAGCAAATAACTACTCCCTCGCTACCCCTGAACATGCTATTCTGTGTCCTGTTCACCTCTATGAGCTGTGTGTTCTTGGGCAACTCATTTTCCTATTCTCAGCCAGGTTTTAGCTGCCTTCTAAGTTCTGTAACCTTGCTATGCTCCCAAGGGGGACCTTCATTCAGTTCAACAGATCAGCCTCAACCCCCAATCAATACCCAGCAAGTCTCCAGCTCTCCAGCCTGTCTCCGAAAGGCCGCCAGAGGCCACAGAATACGTGCTACCTAGGCCAAGCTTAAAGACCTAGGTAACATGTATTCTGTGGTCTCTGGTTATTGTCTGTTATCCCACAGGCCCTTTAAGGGCCTGAACCTGTCTTGCTAGCAGAGTTAGCAGGACCTGGGGTGCTGGCCGGCGGCTTTTCATGCACAGTACTTTTAGGTATAGACAGTTTGAGGTCACAGAATGACCTTTCCTCAGCCTGGATCTTTCATGGTCAAGATACCTTACCTTCAAGGCAGCCTCCAACAGTCAGCCCTGCCTACTCCTCCTAGGACCCAGGCTTCCCTTTCTGCCCTCCTTTATCTACCAGCTCCTAATTTTGCCCCATGAACTTCCCTCCTCTGTTGGTAGATTCAGCTTCTGAGAAAAAAGACTCCTCGCCTTTGTTTAACGACAAACAATCCATATGAACTAAACTTGGTGAAGACCTAGCAAAGGGGAAAACCTGTCACACACCAGGGCTAGAATAGCCACAGTCAAGCAGGCTCGGGAGGGAAGCCTCAGTACTTTGGCCCATCACCATCACCTCCAGTAAAATGGCTTAGGGGAGTTGGAAGAGGCATGTGAAGAAAGCTCTGAAGAGTTGAGGGACAGGCCAGAATTAGCAAGACACAACTGAGTACCTCTCTCTCTCACACACACACCTGTAATCCTAGCACTAGAAGGCTGAATCAGGAGTTAGAGATCAGTCCAGCCATGAGAGGGAGACTCTGTCTCCAAACGCCAAGTGAAATAAATGGTCAAGCTAAAATATCAATTGCCAAAGTCCTGCTCACTGACAGCTTGACCAGGGATAAGGAGTGGAAGGCAGAAGGAAGCAGTTTGCCTCTCTAGAGCAATAGTTCTCAACTAAGGTGACATCCCCACTCTCAAGTGTGTTGGGTGTTCTCACTGATGCAATGCTTGGGGACAGGGGATGGGGGGGGCATCACCAGAAAAGCGAGGTGGACAGGGCCCATAATTGATGCCAAATACCTTTTAAGACCCCACCACCACCACCACCAGTGCACACAGCTACCCAGGCCAAGGATGAATCCCTAAGGAAACACTGGTACAGGAGGAAGAGGCTGTGCTGTCAGAGCCTGGGTCCAGGGTCTGAAGAGGCAGTGTCCTGGATGAGAGGGGCATGTTGTGCTCTGAGATGGCAGGTAAACACAGCTGGGCCTTCCTGGCCAGGCAGGGCACTCGCTTTGATGAGCAGGTCCTCTCTGGCCCTGACAGTTAATTTGATTTAGAAGACAAGGCTGACCCTGAGTGCTGGCCCATGAGGTCCAGGAAGACTACAGCATGTTCCGGGCTGTGAGTCTCTCAGTCAGGCAGGATAATGAGAGCTGAGCTGACTGCAGAGGCCCCCGTCATTAGCAAGGACCCACAAAGGGGGATGCAGACAGCATGACGGGCCCTGTTGTTGCAGGGTCAGCCCACAGAATACGCAGAGCATCAGCTCAGCGAGGCGCCTGCGAGATAATTAACAGGGAATTGCCAGTCTCACCACGTGCTTTTCCAGGGTTGGTGCAGGGCAGCCTGGCCAGTTCCTAGGTGTTTGGCAGCCCCTAGCAAGCCTGTTCCTGCCTATGATCCAGGGTTCTGGCAGCCCCAGCCCAGTTTTACCTGCTCTGGCATGATGGGTATGGCCTGATTCTGCCCCACATTGGGGTGTGACCACTAGGCCTGGGGCACCCTGAGACCCTACTTGCCCCTGGTTTCCCTGAGAGTGCCTAAGTACCTGCTCTGGATAGAGGAACGGTTCTGAGCTCATGATTCCTAATGTTTTACTAGAAGCCAGGATCTCAAGGACAAAGTGGCCTGTGGGGGAAAAAATCAGCCCTCCCTGTCTGATGGGAAAGAAGCCATATCATTCAGGTGGATTTAAAGGCCAAATTGCCTCTTAGAGGCCCCACTCCCAGGGCTCCCACCACAGGAGGTTTCCAAGCAGACCCCAGGCACCCCATTCCTGAAGACACCTGCATGCTTACCTGTGCGACAGAGTGGGTTTCATGGAGCTCATGGAGTTGAGGGGGGGCTGCATGGGGAGTTTCCCAGGGGGGTCGTTCTGGCGGCTCTTCTGATGTCGGAGCAACAGCAGACGGCCAAGTTCTTCACACCAGGAGGACAGCAGGGCTGCAAGGACGGACAGACAGTCAGTGGGCACACTCGAGTCCCCACGGCACCCTTCCCAGACAGGGGTTTATGATGCTGGCTTTGTTCCTGGGAGATGGTCTCAGTGTTTTAAACCATGAAATGGGGCTAAAGTTCTCTAAGAGCAAAAACATCTGTGCCAAGAGTCTACTAAAGGGGCCAGTTGGGATGGCCTCCAGGTTAAGAGGCACCAACAAAGAGTTCAGATAACAAAGAAGAGGGTAGAGACGGAACTAAAGGTGAGTCTAGGGAAAGAGGCCAACGACGGCCTTGAATGAGGGTGTGACTTCTCAACATTTGGTGCTACCTGGCTTCTTACCACGGACATGTTAGAAACCGTACAGTGCAGACACAATTTAGGGTTTTTTTGGAGCTGAGGACCCAGGAGCATTTACTGGGCTCTCTGAAACTCCCAGCCAGAACGTTCTTATTGAGCTGACATCAGCCTGTCACACACACGCATACACGCACAGGCACACTCACTCACACACTCTATTGACCCCAAATGCTTAGAAGGATGAAAAGTTTCCACAGCAGAGGGTAGCAGTGTTTGTGTGTACGTGTGCGTGCTTGAGATGGTCCAGACAGCACATGCAAGAGTCTCTGCTAGGGCTGGAGAGATGGCTCAGTGGTTAAGAGCATTGCCTGCTCTTCCAAAGGTCCTGAGTTCAATTCCCGGCTACCACATGGTGGCTCACAACCATTTGCAATGAGGTCTGGTGCCCTCTTCTGGCCTGCAGACATACACACAGACAGAATATTGTATACATAATAAATAAATAAATTAAAAAAAGAAAAAGAGTCTCTGCTACCAGGCTGAACCAATGCTGGAGGAAAGAGGTTTCCTCTCATGCTCCCAATGGACCCACTCAGGACTAAAAAGTCTCCTTAGGTCCTTCCAGGATACAGCCAAGTTTAGGGAGGGAACATAGTAAGGCAGGGTTTATCACCTCCTCTCTGCAGGACCCTAAGGATCTCATCACCCCACCCACCCCTCAGCTTCAGATTGCTTGGTGATAAGGGTGGGGGAGGTGTTGATTCTTGTCCTGTGGCTCAGGCATGCAAAGTCATTCACAGCAATCACCAGAGAGTGGTGAGACAGATATATCCCTGCTCTGGAAGGAGCCCTATAGAAGGCAGAATGCCTTTCCGCAGGCCAAACCCCAGTTGGTCTTCTTCTCCCGGACCCTCCCACTTTAATAAGGAACCTGAAGGTGTTCACTGCCAGCACTGGGGGAATATGCCCAAATACATAATGACCAGAGAGCCTATGTTTCACACTGTCAGGCCCTGTCCAGGTCCTCCCTTAGCCCACAGCTCCACCGGGTCTCACTGAAGCTGCCAGGTACTTGTTCAGCTTGTTTTGCATAAGAGTGCCCCAGTGAGGAGGGAGGTGGGACTGTAACCCTCAAGAGAGGGTCTCTCCCCTAGAGGCAGTAGATGCCCTGATGTGTCCCATGCACAAGGAGAGTGAGCACATCTGCCCGGAAGCTGGTGAGGCTCCTAGTGGGTGCCCAGCACATACCAGACACGGCTAGAGGGAAAGCTGCCTGTGCAGAAAGGCTAGGTCAGACACAGTGTGATTTCAGACTGCTCCATTCTTCTCCAGGCCCTGGTTCTGCTTCTTGCACAGGGTACTAGGCATCTGGAAGCTAATTTGCATGCCAAGCATGAGGCCAGAAAGGGTAGCAGCTCTAGAAGGCCTGCTGCCAGCACAAAGGATGGATGGAGATGGTGCTGCCTACAACCTGACTCACGATCCAAGCCCTATTCCTCTGGCACTAGCCAGGCCGGTGTGGGATTCAGGGCTTTCCTTGGTTACTACAGGCTGTCGGGCAGCCTTGTCTACCTGTCCCCTGTCCCAAGTAGGGAGATTTCTGGAAAGATAATGAAGGTACAGGATTGGCCCTGGGAACTGGAAGGCAGCAGGTGGGACATGTGTTAGCCACATTGTCACATGCCTGGAAGGCCACAACCCTGTGTCCAAGAGCGAAAGAGGATTCCACTCACCCTACCCTGACTGAGAGCCTGGTGAGAACAGATGTTGAAAGCAGTTCCCTTGTGATGCCCAGGAGCAATGGAGATGTTTATGAGGGTGCAGATCAACGGAAGCTATTTGGAGACCAACACCACATGGAAATTTGCAGACAAAGAAGTGAATATGGGTCCATTTAGAGACAGGCCAGGCAGAAAAGCCCATGGGACTGAGGGACACAGCCAGGTGGGACTAAGCACACTCTAGGAAGGCTACCTGCTTCCCTAAGGTGTACTAGCTGGTGAAGCATACGGTCTCAGGATGGGCAGCGGAGACAGTTAAGGTCATAACTTGTACCCCTTCTCTGTGGTGAGTGCCACTCCCAGGTAAGCAAGTCTCCTCTATCCGCAAACATCAGCAATGAAACCCTCCTCACCCTTTTACAAGGGCAACTTGCTTGGTCTCACGGCAGCCGTTGGTCCAATTGCTGCAGATGTCACTTAGATCCAAGGCCACCCTCCCAGAGAGTTGAGCATTTGGGGGGCTGCAGAAGAATGTGGAAAGATGGTTCTTTTAGGAAGTCCCTTCCAAAAGTGCTCCTGCAGTCCCCAGTGGGCACCGGGGGGAGCAGGAGCTGAGAACACCGATCCTAGAGTCGTGTGTCCTGCTGTTTTCCAGCTACAGGATACCATGTGGGCTGTGTATGAGCCCTCAGTTTAGAGCTAATTTCCAGTCTCTAAGATGGACTGCCTGCTCCACACAGCAGCTCTGATATACCATGTCCTCAGGAGAGTGCAAGTAGAAGCCAGAAAGGGGGTGGTGATGGGAACGGGGTTGGAGGACCAAAGATTCCATAATGCATGTCAACTCTGGAAAAGCAGCCCTAACAACTCAACGCTCACCATGTAACCAGTGGGAGACACACACGGAGGAACTAGACCACCACTGTGTGACACCTGGACAAGGTCACAGGCAGCTGTGAGGATGGCCTGAGTCAACACTCTGAAATACAGGAAGACTGCAGGCGCATGGTTGGTGACTGGTTACTCACCACACGATGATTAGCATCAGCCCCCACAGTTGACAGAGTAACAGCAAGAAAGGCTCTGGAGCCTTGGTGTGCCAGCCCTGATCCCAGGGCAGAGTGCAGACACAATGTCCTGGGTGGGTATGAGCTCCAGACACTCACGTGAGACATGTGTGGGCAGACAAAGGCCTCAGGGCAGATGATGAAGCCATCTGTGCACTCAACACAGGCTCTGCACGTGGCCTTGAGCTGCCAAGGGGTAGAGGGAGGACAGGAAGTGGGGCAGTTTTCTACTCAGGTGCAGCTGACACAGACATCTATGGCCCCAGAAGAAAGGCAGTTCTGCTTCCCCAGTGTCTCTGAGGACAGAGCTAGGTTTCTCTATGCCAGTGGTACTGGGGAGTACAATAAGGTGACGTGCCCACTGACTAGCGAGATTGAAAGAATACTGAGAAAAAATATAGGGGCTGCTGAATGGGTTCTAGGAAGCAGGTCAGAGAGTATGGAAGAGCCAGCTTCTCCACATCTGCCCCTTCAAGATATTTCTTGCAACAATTCTCACAAGCAGGCACAATCATAATGTCCTTTAGGGCAAAGAAAAGCGAAAGCAGTGTAGAGGCAAGGCAGGCTGAAGTGTAGAGGCTGAGGTCACTGAGTTCCTGGAGACAGGGACAGGTTCCTATTTGCTTCTGTATCTGCATCTCCCAGCAGGTCAGGGTGGCGGCAGAAGCAGCAAGGCTCTAATTTTGGGAACTGCTTGGACACCTGGTATGGGGTGGAGCTTCAGAGACCAGGCCTTAGGGGCCAATGATGGGATCCTGTTGGGGTAGAAGGGAACAGAAGCTGGGTTCCAGCATCTAAGAGAGGACCCCTCACTAGGCTGGGGCTGGGCTTGAACTTTAAATGGAGCAAGAAACCAGAGGCATCCAGGATGGTCACAGGGAAACAGGTCCCTGGGCAGCCAAGCAGGGAGGTATGAGCACAGGCCTGGGATGCTCAGTGCCTGTAAGATCTAAGAGCTGGAAAAGACCAGATGTAGGGAGGTGCTAGGCCTGAAAGGCAGGCTGGAGGTAGTCAGAGCCCTAGAGGTAAGATCCAAACAGAAGCCTTATCCAATATCCAACACCACCAGAGAATGCGGGGTGAGACAAGGGCATTCTGAGGAGCACGAAGCAGCTCCACAGCTGGAAGGCAGCTGGGAAGAAGAGGGCTGTGTATGTGTGCATGGGGCAGCAGGGATAGGAGGGGTGGCTTCTAGGACCTAGGACACCCAGAAAGGACTCGGAAATGGCCAGGAAGAGGCCTGTAAGACACAGGAGACTCCTTCTCTACACATCATACCCCAGGAAGGGTTATTACTCCAATAAATACCTTAGTCATGCACTTCAGATGCTCAAGGGACCATGACACAGCAGCAGGATGAGCTAGGGCACTTCCTGTTGAGTCAGAGGCAGGAGATCTCCCACCAACACATCCACTCCAGTCCCAGGAACACCTCAAGAATATGTACCACTGCCTGATGCAGCCAACTGGTCACAATAAGCTGACTGTCTCAGCAGCCTGTTCTCTTTGCACCTAGCCTAGTCCAAGCCCAGGATCACCCACCATGTGTCTGTCTCCTGACTTGCCTGTCACCAAACTACCTGCTCTGGGTAGTCAAGATAAGCTCAATGGAAGCAGATGGGACCATGTCTACAGGCTAGACATGGGATTAGAGGGGCTCACTTCCACAGTCCCGGCATTCGGTATAGCATTTAGTAAGAATGGCACAGCTAACACATGACTAACAGGTTGCAGTGAGTCACAGAGAGAAAGAGCTCAGGATATGAGAGTATCCTGACGGTCAGTCATCAAGCACTCCATCTGAGACACAGGCAATTGCAAGGCCCCTAGCTGCAATCGGATCTCAACGGCACTGTCAACCATATAAAACCTACTGTAGAGTCCACTGACACATTTCATGACATGCATAGCTACAGGGTAGTGAGACTAAATGTAGGCAGCTTACAGAAACAACAGTGTAGGTGACTTGGGTACAACTGCCACTTTCGTGTCATCTGCTCATGGAGCTGGTGCTAGTGCTCACGGTGTCCTTATATCTCCCATGAGAAGACAACCTCCTATCCCTCTAGACAGGGCCAGGTCACACTCTCACATCCTCCTCCTTCATCTCCCAAGCACAAGGTCAAGGTTCCATGACTGGGGCCCGTGGGAGCCTCCTGCTTGTGCCAAGCACTCTAGAACTCACCAGGGATACATAGGCCTGGGTACACCCCTTTCATTTATTTATTTTTTTCTTTCTTTTTTTTTTATTATTGTTAAAAGAAAAATTTACATTTACTCCCTTTGTTCCCGGCCCTCCCGCTCCCCCACTACCCCATCATTTATTTATTATTAACAATAATAAATAACAATATAGAAGTAATGTATTATTATTAATTATTATTATTGTAAAATAAGAGGCAGCAAGAATTCAGGGCTAGAGAAGACTCAGAGGTTAAGAACACTGGCTGCTCTTCCAGAGGACTCAGGTTTAATTCCCAGCACCCACATGGCAGCTCACAACTGTTTGAAACTCTAGTCCAGGGGATTTGACACCCTCACATAGACATGCAGGCAAAATACCAGTGAACATTTTATATAAGTTTATTCATTTTATATGAGTTTATTCATCTTAAAAAAATTCCTCTTTTTCACTGGCCTCGTCTGAGGAGCCCCAAGACAAATAGATCAGACTTATCTTTGGACACTCATGTAGCAAGTCTCCTCCCTCCTGAGATGAGAATTAAACAAGCTCACACACAAATGTAGACACCATGCTGGTAGTCAGAGCCTGCAGCAGGCTAAACTGTTTGAAGGGTTTCTCATGCTGTCCCCCTCTGCAGGCTTCCCAGTGCTGAGACACCTGGCAAAGGGAGAATGGACCTGGTCCGTTGTGGGCCTGTCATCAGTGTCCACATCCAGTGTTTCTCTGCAAGCCCTCTCCCCACCTTGACAGTGACCTACTCCTGCCTCAGCTCCTATGTCCAAATGCCAGGGCGCCAGGCTGTTGAGGTTCACCCTCTGCAGGGGCACTGAGCACCGGGGCTAGAGCAGACTATAGTCACCCTCTCCATACAAGCCAGCTTGGGAAGGTCCTCAGAGTCACCCAACTGTGCCCTGAAGGAGGCGGGAGAGTGACAGGAGCCAGGTCTCTGCTCTCAAGGCTCTGCTCCCAGTGGAGTCAAGCAACTGGACTTGTATCCAGGAGAACAACAGAAATGTCCAAGGAATTGTCACTCTGCCTACTTGCCATGGGACTGATGAGCTATTTCCTGCTGGCTTCTGGAGTCCTCCTCTGCTGGGTGCCCCAGAAATGGAGAAATGGCCCCATTCCCTGCCCTAGGAGGAACCCACAAAGGAAACATGTGACCATGAGAGGAGATCCTAGTCTCAGACTGGGGCAGGTTGCTCTGAGTCACTGACACGGTAATGCAGCCAGAGGGCTCTACAGGTACATGTCTATAAGACAGGTGGCCATCTGACCTTGCTCACCCTGCTGTGGATGGTGAAGATCTGCCCAGGGACACGAGGGCACAGAATCAACATCCCCCTTCCTAGCTACTTGGCACCCTAGCTTCACCCTCACATCCCATGCTTCAAAGGCTGTCCAAGACAAAACTACTGGGGGAAGAGAATGGAGGGGTTGGTGAATTCAAACAGGACACAGAACCACAGGACAGTGGTTCTGCCATTGGTGCACAGGACTTCCCTTTTATGTCCCTGGGCTGTGACAGCATATCTCAGAGCAGATCTGTCACCAGGAAACACTATGATTCCAGTTTCTCATCTGAGCTCAGTTTGATACTAACTTCCTGTGTGGCCTTGAGCAGCAGCCTCTGCCCTGTCTAAGCTCCATGGAAGAGTCTAGGAAGGGGTGGGTGGGAAGGGCTCTGCAGCTGTAGCAAAGGGGTCAGGACTTTTCCACGGTCACAGGGGGCTGACAACAGTCCCAGACTTTCTGCGGAGGAAGCTCTCCTGAGGCATTGCCACATTGTTGCCCCGCCCTTCTCAACTTCTGGTTTTCCCAGATCATTCTCACCTTCTGTTCCCTGCTCTGCCAGCCCCATCACTGTGTGGTAAGAAGGGCAAAACCAGGGGAGGCTGCCTGTTGGCACACTGGCTGGGAACACTTTCATTTGCTCCCCCCCCCCCTCCTTATAGGAGCTTGGGTCTCACAGACAAGGACTGGCTAGGTCTGGTCTGCAGCCTGCCTGGAACATGCACATTAGTTTCCCGGACAGCTCCTCAGGCTGGGAAGGTGTGAGTTTAAATGATCCCGTGGGTCTGGCCCAGCCCAGAGTAACTTCAGGCCACTCCCCCTCCCCCACCCCGCCTCCAGAACACTCCTGCTCACTCCCACCCGCTCTTCCCAAGGGCTCTGTGGTTGGAAGAAGCTAGACTAAGGCATGTGAACACACCCTGGGAACTGAACTCTGGGAGACCTTGGAGCCCGCAAGGCTGATTCCTAAACCGGTTTGGCTGTTCCTTGCCATGTGGAGGCTGTCCTGGCTGAACAAGACTCACTCCCACAGGACGTCGGTATAATTCGGACTCAGATGCTGGCACTTTGGTGCAAAGTCAAGAGTGTGTTTTCATCAGGAAGAGAGTGTCCTACCCTGAAGTTGGTCCCCCACCTCTGCAAAATATTGTGGACCTGAGGATGGGCTTGCGCTGGGATGTTGTTCGAGAACAGCTGGCAAGGTGCACCTCTAGAGACTTCGGTCCTCCCACAGGTCCTCCTGTGGGTGGACAGCTACTATTCAGAAGTCAGAAGACTGACTCAGGCCACAGCTTAGTGGGTAGCAGGCTGTGACCTTTGTCATCTTAGGCTCTAGGAATGGACATTTGTTGGTTAGGGGTTGCAGACCACTACAGCGGGAAATGAAAGAGTACTGATAACAAAGCAAGACCAACGAGGTTTAGTGAGTGGGTAAGGGCGCTTGGTGCCAAGCTGAACAGCTTGAGTTTGAGTCCCAGGCCCCAGGTGGTGGAAGGAGAAAAATGGTTCCCACAAGTTGTTCTTTGATCTTCACACACAAACATATAAATGCAAATGGTAAAACAAAAAAAAGATAACAGGCCACGCCTTTAGTCCTAACACTCAGGAGGCACTGGCAGAGGCAGGCCAATTTCTCAAAGTTCAAGGCCATCCTGGTTTACATAGCAAATTTCAGGGCAGCCAGGGCTATATAGTGAGACTTTATCTCAAAAGCAAAACAACAATAACAATGCAAAGGCTGGGGATAAGCATCTCAGCAGTAGAACACTTGCCTGACACACCTGGAGTGCTGGGCTCAATCCTAGTACCACAAACAAATGAGCAGACACAGCAAGTGTGCCGTAGAGGGGAGGGGACCTGAGGAGGTCTTTCCTTCAGAGCCTTGGGCCTATGGCCAGAACAGACAGGCCAGGGTGCATTATGCCTGCTCTCTACTTCCTGGGAGTACTTGCATTCCACCAGGGCAGATCTTGTTGGTGCTCAAGGATGTATCAGTATTCCTGAATGGCTATCAAGGAATCCCTCCCCCTGCCCCCCTGCGACTGCTTCTTGCCCTAAGGAGTGCCTGAATGAGTCAAAGGTAGCCCAGGGGCCCTGAGGTGGTAAGGGGATGAAGTCAGCTGGCTTGGGAGACTAAGAGGCTCTCCTCACACTGGCTGGGTGGGGTCTATAAAGTGAGAAAGGAGTC
Source organism: Dicrostonyx torquatus (assembly GCA_028555095.1). NCBI lineage: Eukaryota > Metazoa > Chordata > Mammalia > Rodentia > Cricetidae > Dicrostonyx > Dicrostonyx torquatus. Next base: position 1,197,143 of record JAQHUG010000386.1, on the reverse strand, counting down.
CCATTTTCCTGTGCCTGGAGCTGCAGGTGGGCCTCACCGCAGCAGCTCCAGCCTCAAGATCCATTTCCATTTCCACATGCTTTCTCCTGCAGGCTAACCAGCACTACCTCAACCTCAGTCTCAGGGAACTGGGGGGGGAAGGGTTGGGGGACCTGTAAAGGAAATGCTATGGGAGTCTTATTTTCCCCTCATCTCTGAGACATCTCAGGGAGACTCATGGGCTGGCTCCTCTAGGTAACAGGCTGGAGTGTGTTCCAATTCTTCCTTAGATAGCAACGCATCCCAGTTCTCAACACACCAGAGGCTGGGCGATAACAGATCATACGTGTGTGTTGAGCAGCCTGGCTGTACACTGTGTCAAATCCTAGGGAAGCCAGCAGTCAGTGACCTCACCATGGTAAAGCTCACGACACCACCACAGAGGGCATCTGGGGTGTTTCTACAACGGAGCAATCCAGGCAGTTCCCCAAACTCAGGGGGCATGGGGCATGGGGCCAGGTGCAGGCGAGACAAGCTTTGGCAGCACTTCCCAGGCTGACCCACACCCTTCACTACGGGCTTTGGGCTGATTCAAGGAACATCTGATAACCAGAACCTGTACTATCATCTGCCTTTAGGCCTCAGATCCCTTGCCTTCCACCCATTCCCCAGCTTCCCCAGCTGCCTGATTGGTTAAGTTCTAGACTTTTAGGATCTTGGCGAAAAACACAGATGGGGCCTCCACCCTCCAATTTCGGGCTAAGGAATCATTTCTGGGACAGCACAGGTGCCATTTTTTTTTCCGGATGCCTCACAGTCCAGGGGCTCTAAAAATGGCAAGCAGGGGTGGTTAGAGGCTTCTTCCTGCCCAGTCTTCAAGTGAGTTCTCCAGTCAGAACTCGGCGGCTGGGGCTGTCTCACCAACTGAAAGCAGTTTCATTTCTAACCCCTCCCTGACTGCCTATTGTACGCCGTTTCTGAGAAAGCCTGACGCAATGCTGGATGGGACTGGAGAATAACCCGTGCCTGTCTGTGACGGCCTCCTCTCCAGGTGCCCATCAAAGTTGGTAGGTAGCTAGTCCGCTGCAGGAAAATACACATTGATCTCTTTATGCCACTGGCTCTTCCTTCTAAACCTTACGGGTCCCTTTTACATCCTAGAGAAACATTCCAGAACATGTTTCAGAATGCCAACTACCTGCTTAGTCATAGACACACAGGGTTTTAGACAGATGCTATCTAAAGCAAACCCAAAACACAATCTTTGTATCTCACACTGGAGGGTGGGGCGGGCAGACTTTTTTTTTTTTTTTTTTTTGTTAAAACCTGATATAATTTTGTGTGGGCTTCTTTAAATGTCCACTCATCTGTTGTACAGGAAGTAATTCTATTGACGCCCAGGGCTTCCTGGCTACTCCCATCACTCAGCATGTAATACACCAGTATGTCCTGGACGGAAGTCCCAAAGCAGGACTGAACCATCTGGATCTCCAGGCCACACATTCTTTTTGTCTAATCCTTAGAATCATCTCGAAGGCTGGTTACAAGTGCCAGACTTCATGCCTGGTGGGGTCTCTGATCCACTGGGACAGAGCTGAAAAACGTGTTGTCCCAGCATCATGGTGGTGCTGATGTTGTCTGGTGTTCCAGCATCATGGTGGTGCTGATGTTGTCTGGTCTCTTTGAGGAGCACTGCCCGGCCAAAGGCGTGGCTAAGCTCAGAGCCTGGTGCTGTGAAATGTTCCCTCAAAGGCTTCAGGAATGTACTTGAGAGACCCATCTTTCTCCCTTTCACTGAAGAATGTTCAGGAGCTCTCAGGGCCAGTGCTGTGAGCTTAGCAAATGCTCTCTTGTTTTGCTGCTAACCTCCCCTTACCTTTGTAGCCTGGACTGCAGAGGTTTGACCTTGGACTCGCAGAAAAAGAATCCTAGGCTGGGGACAGGAGTGGGTGGAGTCCTGGTTTTACCACAGAGTTTGGAGCAAGGCCCAGGTGGGGTATGCACCTGCCTCACCTGTGGGTGATCTGTCTATACAGGTGTTCTAGAGGCATACAGAACCACAGGTAGAGAAACTGATTCAGGTCAGGTCCTATTCTAGTGATCCTGCCTGAGTGGTCTGATTGAAGCTTCTCTATCTGGAAACCTTGGGTCTGCACCCAGCAGCTCTTAGTGCCACCATCACCAGCTGGTGGATTGCTTGAGAGACACTGAGTACTCTGTACCTTGTGGCTAGCATCCCAGGGTAGCCATAAGGGCTGAGTCAGCTGTGGGATCTCAAGTAAACCCCAGATAAGGTAGGACTTGATGGTGGAGGGCAGGCACAAAGACAGCAGCCTGGGCCATCTGCTGTTCAGTCCCAGTTCCTGGTTTCTCTTCCAGAGCCTCTGGAGGAGGCAACCGTCATTTGTTTAGGCCTCTGCAGTGTTTAATCACCACACAACACTCCCTCAACCTCTCCAGCTCCTGCTCTTTCCCTGCAGGAAACAGGGTTTGCCTTCTGCCTCTGATGGACACCATGAAAAATTAACAGAGCTTGAGGCGAAAAAGAGATGAAAACACTGTGGCAGGAGGGGCTGGGGCTGGACAGCCAGCTGGCCAAGCTGAGCAGCACCAGCAGGGCAAGCTTGAGGCCTGAGGGGTCGGTCTGACCAGATAATTGGCAACCCAGCAAAGCCACGGGGTCATGGATGGTGGTCAGCAGGCTGGTGCAAGTCCAGCTACCCTTAGGGAGTCAAGAGTTCCCAGTTTGGACTATCCTGGGATCATGAACCCAGGGAGATTCTGAGGATGAGAATCGTTTCCTTCTCTGACCTTGAAAGAGCCAGGTCACACAGGCAAGTGTCCTCAGAAGGCTAGCAGCCTATGCTAGACAGAAATCAGCACATCCTTCTCTCCTTTGTCCTGACAGTCCTGGGAACCAGTGAGCACTATGTCTGTTCTCCTGGCCCCCAGAGACACTGAGGGACTTGCCAAAGGACAACTAGCAAGAGCAAATGACAGGGGAATCTATTCTCTTTGAAGGAGAAAAACGACCTTGTATTTGCAAAGTCCATGAATACATGTTCCTTACAGAGCAGACATTTGTAAAGGCAGCAAGAGGGAGCAGGCTGCAGACCCCACAGTTCTCCCAATACCTGGTCCACCTCCCTGTTCTCTTTCTGAAGAGGCTATGCATGCAAACAATTAGAGCAGTGGACACAGTTGTCATCTGAAGCCACCCCCCATTTCCTCTCATCGGGGACCACTGCTCCTGGAGGCTTTTTCTCCCTTGCAGGGCTTTTCTACCATAGACTCACAGCGAAACCTTTTAACATCATATAAACTTTCATTTTGGGGCACTCCTTCACCAGCTCCAGCCAGGGCTTCCTCCAGGCACTGGACTCACCGCCTGGCAGCCTTGTTTCACTGCTCTGCTGAGCTCTGGTTACCTGCTACTGAGCTGGCTCTGCAGTCTCCACTTGGAATAACACCAAGGTTTCTCTGTGTGGCTTCCACCACCCTTGTGGTGACTGAGTGACAAACTAATGTAAGCTTATGAATCCCCTTTCAATGGGGATTTCAGAGCAAATACACTGTCTTCTGTGCTCTATATTTTGTCTCTTTCAAGGACCCAGCCTTGGGATCCCACTGTAACCCCTGCCTCACACCACAGTATGTATGGTGTGAGTGTGTGTGTGTGTGTGTATGTGTGTGTGTGTGTGTAAACAATACATTGTCCAGATGGTGAGATAGGAAGACTCCATGATCTGAGGGTCAGAGAAGAATCTCAGGGAAGGTTCTTTGCACTAATGGAAAATGGAGCAATTGTAAGACTTCATGGAAAAAACTATCACTGAAATACCCCATTAAGAAGTGAGAAGGAAGCTGAGGGTGGTGACACATGCTTTTTATTCCAGCACCCAGGAGGGAGAGGCAGGTGGATCTCATGAGTTCTAAGCCTGGTCTATATGGTGAGTTCCAGGAGAGTTAGTGCTATAAAAGAATCAAGAGAGAGAGAGAGGAGGGGGGAAGGTGTGTGTCAGCTGGTTGAAGGGACGAGTCTTGAGACAGAAGGTTAGAGCACAGGTTGAAGGGCATGGCTCCCCAGGACTGCAATAACTCAGAATGGCTTCTGAGAAAAAGTAGCCTCCTCTTCAACCACCTCAAAGACAGAAAGAGCCCAGGCCCCACTTCCCTGCTCCATGCAGAGAGATAACCAAAAAGAAGAAATGGGCTCAGGAGCCCAGTGGCTTGACAGGGCAACAGCATTTAACAAAGCTCACATCATCCATCACTTGGACCCAGCCATTTAGATACCGGGCATTTGATTAAACTAATGTGGGCGGCTGGGGCGAGGCATGGCTGGGCGCTTCCTACCCTTGCCTACAAATTAAACCGTCACACACAATCCGATTACCTCGACTGCCACATTTATCTTGAGAAAGGGGACATCCATCACTCCTCAGCGGCCAGCTCTATCCGCCCCACGTTAATTCTGTCGAGAGGGGAGTCAAGTTTGTTCCAAAATTGCATCAGGTGGTGTTTACTCAGCTATTCATTCGACACAGGTTCAAAACCTACTTGCCTCAAATTCCCCAGGAAGAAAATGCAGGCTTTGCCTTCGGTGAGCCCACTAAAGCTTCACAGCAGGGGAAGGATCTATGCTGACCTGCCTGTGCCCCAGCCTGCCTCTAGCTGAGACTGCCTATGGCATGTCACCACCTTGTCTTCAATGACATACTTGGGGAATAACATAGCACAGCACTGCCATGAAATTTCCCCAGTGGTGGAAATGTTCTAGATCTAGCTATACAACCAAGATCCTGCCTACAACCAAGAGGCAGAGCCGTAAGTGGCTGTGGAATACTTCACCTGTGGCCCCGCAATGGAGGAAATGTTGAGTTCAAGTCTCATTTAAGTTTAATTCACCAAATTCAATGTCAATGGCCACCTGGGGTCCCTACCTCCAGTTGCTTAGCATAGACCTAGCAGCTACTGTGAAGAGCAAACTCAGTCCTGAGCATGCCCAGTGCAGAACATGTCCCAGGACAAATGCTCACAAAGCCTGGATCCCTCCCTTTGGGATGGGATCTCAGGCCAAAGATTCGCTATCTGAAGAGCCTAGAACAGGCACACTCCCTCCTCGGTCATATAATCCAGCACAGTGGGAGGCTTCCCTACTTAAAGAAATGTAAACTGTAGTTCAGAGGAAAAGACGGTACAAGCCTAATCGTGGTGGAGGTGACACACTCCATTTTAAGTACATATCTGTGTCTTTGAGCCTCAACTTCCCACTGACGCCTGGCCCTCGAGACAGTCGGCATGAATAGAGGTGAGGTGCACTGTGCATAGAGGCCACACAGCCAAACTTTCAATGCCAGAACAAAGCAGGTGGTGGCTGCCCCTCTCCACCTCCAGCCTGCTCTAGCCCCTCAGGGCAAGGGTTTACAGTTCTGGACAGAGATGGAGAAGCCACCACGTTTGGTAGTACAAAGTCCAGATGGGACACCATCTTGAGGCTTTGAAAGAACTCACGGAGAGCAGGTTGCCTCTGGCTTCTCAGGTACCAGTGAGTCCAGCTCTGACATCTGGCAGGTAGGTGGGGCTCAAAGCAGCGTCGATTAACAAGGCTGCTAGGAAGTCTGGGCCAGATTCTGACCCTCAGTCTGCGTCTGGGGAGAGCCACTATTCTTTTATGAACTGGGGTGATAGAACTGGCATGAAAGAGCAAGTGTATGTTCCCTATTGAGAACTGTCCGAGGTCATGGGCAGGTCAGGCACCACTACCAGCCCTCAGCAGGCCTGGAGGGATGGCAACTAGGGACAAGCTATAAAGAATGTCAGCCTGATGACCCCACTCCTCACTTAGAAGGACTGTTTAGCCTGAACCAACCCACCTCATCCAGCAGCTTTCAGAACCCTAAACCAGGGTACAGTCACAAGTCTGCTCGAACCCTCCTGTAAGATCAGACAAGATGTGCCAAGCACTCACTGCTTGGGTAGACTTGACTGAACCTGGCAGAGCCTGTGTCTACTGTTCTTGGGGCCTGGGAGCTTCACTGCAGTCTGATATCCTAGAGAGAGTATGTGTGTGCTCACACAACACACACACACACACACACGCACACACACACACACACACACAAACACAGCTGGAGATGAACAGTACACATACACAGACACAGACAGGCAGACACACATAGCTGAAGATTAACAATACACACACAAACACACAGATGGATATTAACAGCACGCACACAGACACATACTGCTGGAGATAACAGTACACACAGAAACACACACACCCAATCCCACCCACACCTGAAGATTAGCAGTCCAGACTTAAGACCTAAAGGCATCTCATGGTCAGAGACTTCTTACAAACCACAGACAGAAAAGGAACAGGCTTTAACTACTGAAGGGTCTGCAAGCCACACCTCAGGATGGCTGATGGCTGCCCTAGATGGGATGTGGGACGGGCCTGGATAGAGTCCACCACTGGGCTAGGAGAAAGAGAGGGAAGGATATGAAGAAGGGGTAGGTTCGAAGAGAGAGGAGCTGACCTGGACAAGCCACAGGTGGAAAGGGTGCCGGGAGGAAGAGTTATTACTGAGAAGGGTCCCAGAATACCCCCTCCCACAAGGCTCACTTCTTTATATCGTCCCAGTTTCAAGGAATACTTACTTAGCCACTCATACATTAGTATTAACAATTTTACAACTAATTGTGCTAACACAGGCAAGGAGCAGTAGTTGAAGGAGGAAAATTGGGTGTGGAAAGAAAATGACAGGTAGCTCTCCCTATACTTAATTTCCAAGAAGCCACTAGGGAGCACCCCAGTGGAGACCCTCTACTACTAGGACCACCAGAATTCTCTCACCCCTCCCCAAAATGCCAACACTCCTTTGTTGCCACTTAAACCAATTTGAGGGTAATTCTGCAGGCAATTGTCTTCCGATTTACAGCACAGCTCTGTGATTGCATCCAGGCTGATGGTTCAGGCCGTAATTGTATGGTAATCACTTCTGTTTATGATCGATGCGGAAATCACTATTGTTTTCCAGGCTTGTTAAATCTAAGAAGTGCAGAGGTGGGGAGGGGGCTTTACTTCTGAGCTGGAGCCTGGGGAAGATGAAATTAAGTGGTGCAGTCCAGTGTGGGGGAAGGTGGTTCAAAGATACCCTTGCCTCAGAAGCACAGGCAGAGATAGGCAGAACGCATGGAGGAATGAGCTGACACAAGGTGTCCCTCTCGGGCAGTTTTAGAACTGGCCTGAGACTCAGATCCAAACAGAGACGTCCAGAAGGACTCTACAGTCATACAGTAAAAGGTGAAGACAGGGATCCACTGGAAGGCTCTTTGTTACAGCCATCCCCATACCTGTATGTATGAGCCCTACAGAGAGGCTGAGGACAATGCAGATGCCAGGCAGCAGGTGGGCGACTGGCTGCCCCCAGTTTGGAGCCTATACCTTCTCTATCCTAGACCTACATGCTTTCTTCTTGCCCTTGCACTGAGATCGCCTACCTGCTGTCTGAAACAAGGTGGCAGATGGCACCTGGGGTCCAGGTGTCAGGAACAGGGCAGTGTTGTGAGCTGAGCTGCTGTTTGGGGGCACAAAGGGAGCTGCCCACCTGGTGGGTAGAAACCTGAACCTCCCAGAGGCCACAAAGAATAGATCTGAGCTGGATGGGGGGCAGGGGGCAATGCCTTCTAAGGCCATGGTAGACACCTTGAGGCACAGAAGGATGGAACCAAGCTAGGCTGGAGGCCAACAACCCTGTAGGGCATGAGCAGGCACCAGCTGTCATGTACAGCTCAGGAAAACCTGGATGTCGCAGGCTAAGCTTGGCTGCACGGCATTTGGTTTTATAAATGTACACCCTTCTTCCCAAGCAAGAATGGATGAGACCATGGGACCCTGGGCTGAAAATTGGGATAGGGAGGCACACTAGGTTCCAAAGCTATCAAGCCTCCTCTGAGAGGACTTTCTTACCTACTGGACCTCATGGCACTGTTCTAGGTCTGGTTCTAGGTGTGGTCCTGGTTCAGTTTAACTTTGGGTAAGAGTGGTAGGCTGCTTCCTCTTGGCTCAGCAGTGAATCTCAGTAATTTCCTAGCTGGAAAGAAACGCTTTCACCAGATTTATCAGTGACAGCCTGGCTCAAGGCCATCCCAGCCTCGGTCTGTGGCTTTCCTCACAGCCTGAGTGCTAGGCTCTACTTGTGTCCTGTACCGCCATAACGAAGACAGCCGGGGCCCTGAGATCATGGGCAATAAATCTGATTTGTGTATGTGTAATATTGGGGATGTTGGGCATGAATGATCTACCAATGAGCTATATCCCAGCTCTCATTAACTTTTACTTAAATTTATTGCAAGCAACTATTTCAGTCCATTCTTGAATGGAGAGGGCCATCTCTTGGGGTTCAGATCCTGAATTTGCTCCCACTTAATCCTCCCCCAGTCACCCCACCTATCCTGTACCAATCTGAGCTTGTGTTGTGTATGTGTGCGCACGCATGTGTATGTGCATTTGTGTATGTTTCTGTGTGTTTCTGGTTGTCTTTCAGAGCACACCAGGGCATGGCAGAGCATTCCAGAAAATCCTAGAAGTAGAATGAACATTCTTCATTGAACTTCTAAGAACTATCTTAAGAAAACAGGCTACTTCTTCCCCAGAGACTTGATTTTCTGAACTATGTCAAACAAGTCATAGTTATTTAACATTCAAAACAAAATCAGTTTAAAAACAAGAATCGAAGCTACAATTACATTTCCTAAATGGAGAGGCAAAACTCAAGGGGAGAAGCAGTGTATCTTTTGTTTTTGTTTTCTTTGGAGGTTAGGGTGCATTTGTGTGTGAAGTACCATGTGCTTGGCTGTGTGTAAATGCTGTGCATGCATGCACGTGTACACATGCATGAACATAGGCCATGTTGAATACAATGTCATGAGTCCCTCTTTTGGGGTTATGGTGTCATCCTCCTCTGAGTACAAGGGTTCCTAACCAAGTCCCAGAGCCCAGTGAAAATTCTGTTGTCTGGATTTCCAGTTATTTGAGGCACTTCCAGTGAAGAGAAGACAGGCTTGCAAGGGTCTGCTGATGTGCAGAAGACTCAGTCTGCGAAAGGAGAAAGCTAGAGAGTTTGTCTCAGCTCTACCTGACATTCCACATTCCTGGCTCCACGTGCCCCATTAGTTCATTAGAATACCTCTTTTGCTGGCGGCAGAGGGCAACATGGACAAGAAAGCCCCTCTGAACTCTGAAGAGATCTAGAAACATCTACTGTGGCAACTTGTCACTGAAGGTTTGGAGGTAACTGATGACCTCTGTCTGACTTCAACCTGCAATCTGGAGTTAAGTAGGGTCAAAGATAAGGTCATGTGGGTGTTGTGTCCTGAGTTAAGAGGACTCAAGATAAGAGCCTGAATTATTGTGGAGACTCCCCTCTCCCCCGCCGGCCACCTCAAGGCCTATCCTGGTGGTCATGACCAGACAGACTTCACTTTGAGGGCTCAGAGAACAGCCATCCTAGTGTCCTTTAATTCTGGTGCTAAGCAGGAAGAGGAACTGACAGATCCATTTTTCAGATGGGGAAAACAGAGGCCCTGAGAGATTAGTATCTTCTGTTGGATGCCCAGGTGCTCCACTAAATATCTCTGCACAGTTATCTATGATGAAGCCCACAGAACATTCCTGCTGCTGGAGACAGGAGAGGAAACTGTGAGTGCTGGCACAGTTGGGGAAGCCACAGGATACCCTTTCCTGGGCCTGAGAAGATCAAAGTGCAGTCAGATTCCAAGGATGAGGTGAGCTACCTCAGCCTTTCTATGCCTAGAGTCATCCTAGCTTCCTAGGCTCTCTTATCCTGTCCTGAGCGCTACCTCCAGGAAACGGTACCCTTAGAAATATTTTACTGGAGTGGCAGGCCTGCCTTCCTGTGGGTGAGGTGCAGGGCTCACTAGCACATGTAAGGGGGACAGCTGGGCCTCATCCCTCTAGCCCAACACCTATAGGATCCACTAACATTTGCACACTGCATCCTTTGTGCCAAGCGCACTGGCTACTCACGTACAAGTGTGTACGACCCACAAGAACACTATCTCATAGCCTCGTTTAACACTGATTCAACACGGAACTGTCCTTTATGCGTCTATATGAACACACACAGTCAGACACACAAACACTTGCAAATGACCCATCTTTTACATCTCTTCTCGAGTACATGCCTGCAACAGGCCTAGCCACTTCACCCCCTGACGTATGTGCTGCCCTGCACACCACGAGCCTTCCAGTCCCACTGAGGGACTTTAAACTCCCAAGAGGGCAGAGGCCCCACCCAGAACCTGCTCTTTGTTCATTCACGCATTCAAAACCATACTTGCTTGCATTTTACCCACCCAGATGCTGAACACACAAACACGCGAAGGAGTTACAGCTACAAACCTCAAGTTCATGGCTCCTGCACAAACCCAGCGGGTACTGAATGTTAGTTATAGGCAGAGTGCCTGATGGGAGTCACAGGTCTGTATAAGCCTAAGCATGGCAGAAAAGGGATGCATCCAGGGTCCCCAGAAGAACGAGGGGACACACTGGGTGGGTTACACTTTACTGGGGAGGCACAGCATGCTGCCACTGTTCTCAAGCTCCAGGTCATCGGAACAGGGGACATCAAAATTTCAGACAACAGGACCCAGGATCACGGACGGAGGTGTTGAGGGAAGCTAGCCTGAGCAGGCCTCCATAGGGCTGGATTCCAACTAGTTAAGAGTTCATGGGGGCACTCCTGTAGGTGGGAGACCCCCACAAACTGGGAAGAAACCCCAGGGGTTGCCACTGGAGAAAAGAGATTTTTACCTAGGTCATTAAAGACCTTTCTGGAGAGAGCCCAGCATAAAAAGCTGAGAGGATTACCAGCCCCTGATCAGCTTGGTCCTGCCTGGTGAGTCTTGATTCTAGGTCAGGTGGGTAGGCAGGAGGGAGCTGGCACTGGTATTTCCTGTGTACCCCAAGCAGTCTGCCTGCTTCCCGTTGGGCCTCTGGGTGTTAGCAGAACCAGGAAGGAGATAGATCCTATGCTATGCCCAAAAGGGAGACAAGTGGAAGGGCCCTTGCTCCTTCCCACATCCTGATGACTTCTGGAAGCCTCTTTGGTCCCCATTTACCTCCCAAGTCACTAGAAGCCCCATGGTCATGGCTGTGCACAGCCTAGTGGGTTGGGCAGGGATTTTATGTGTTGGGTGCTGACTTCTGCAGGGAATTCCCTGGGACCGCCTGAGAATACTAGAGGGTGGCATCTGGTAAATAGAAAGCACACATGCCCAAAGTATCCTCAACTCCTGTAGAGAAACCTTTTCCCTGCAAACACTGAGGAAATCTTGAGTTCACGGTGAAGGCCTAGGTAACCCCTGGGCAAGCAAGGCACCCAGGTTTCTCGGGTTACATGGACAGTGGGAACAATGCATGGGAATTCACACATTGTTCATGGAGGTGCTAAACAAACTAACCATCTCAGAGGGGGACAAAAGAGGGTGTATGACTAGGCATTGAGTGTGGTGCATGATTAAGAGGCCTCCTGTGGGGAGCAGGATGATGCACCCCCAGAGGAGCAGGCCCTGTACAAATACAGAGACTTGTTACAGACTTAGGACTGCTAATATTTCCTCTGGACTGACCAAGTTCCCACTCAAAAGCCCACCTCTTTAGTGGTATAGGGTAACAAGCTGTATTACCAGCACACAGCTTGGCTTACAGACCCTCTGCCCAGATAGCCAGGGGCTTCCAGACCTTGATGGGCCACAAACAGATCTCAAAAGGATGCTTCTCTGCAGAGTGCCAGAGGCCTTAGGAGCCCAAGGTGTAGACTCCTAGCTCCGGCCTCAGGAAGGAAATGAAAGTGGCTGCCAGTGCCTGCGTACTTCCTCCACAGCCGGGACGTGAGCTGGGGCTTCCCAGGCCTAGCCAGTCAAGTGTCAGCCCTGTGGCTTTATACCAGGACATTGGGCAAAAGCATACTGTCACTCTCCCCCACACCATCTCAGCCTGTCCAGTTATGGTAGCTGTTCAGAGGGAGGGATGGCACCTCTACAAGGCACAGACAAGATGCTGCTTGCCGTACACAACAGGAAAACGAGGCCCAGAGAAGGCTGTGGGCAAGGCAGGCTGAGAAAGAACACTCTCTCAGCTCCTTTTGGAACTACAGAGATCTGAGTCAAGCTCTCACCTACTGGGCAGCTCCTCTATTCCAGACACAGAGCTAAGTGCTCCACAACCCCATGGCCCACTGCAACCTGCCAGCCAGGCTGCACAGCTGTTTTATTGATCAGAAAACAAAAAAGCTTGATGTTAAGTGACTTACCAAAAGTCACCCAGGAAGCTACAGATGTGGGTTTCATAATTACTTCTTAACATGGCTTGGGAAAACCCTGGGTGACCCTGTTTTAAAAGACCTGTGTGCAGCAGGTTGGTGGCGGCGGTGATGGTAGTGGAGATGGGGTGGTGGTGGGGCAGGCGGGTGCTATGCTGTGAGTCCATTCGAGGCAGATCCTACCTCCTGCAGACCTCAAAGACCTCTCTTCAAGAGCTCTCAGTGACTTTAAGCATCACAGTGCCCAGCAGAACTCCCTGCCTTTCTGAGCTGTTGTTCTTACACCATTCAGTATGGTACCCACCAAGAACTTCAAGAACTTCAAAGACTGAGGAGCTGAAAATCCAAAATTATCTAATTTTAACTAATACATTTAAATAAGTACATGTGCTGGGCATGGTGGCTCATGCCTGAGGGCAGCCTGGGCTAGAGAGTAAAGCACTGCCTCAGAAAAGTAATCCCTGAATTAAAAAAAACAAAACACAACTAATAAGCACAGGCAGCTACTGGTAATTACATGGGATATGTGTAATAAATCTTGGAAGGCGAGGACCCCAAGAAAGCCAAAGACTCCTTACAGTGTATACCACATTGGTATCTTGACAACCTGACCTTAGGTCAAGAACCCAGATATATGTACATACATTCTCCATATACAGTGAGTCCACTAATTTTCTTTGTTTGTTTTTTTTGTTTTTGTTTTTAGACAAGGTCCCTGTTAACCTAGACCAGCATCAAAGTCACGGCAGTCCTCTTGCCACTGCAGGATTTCAGGCCTCTCATTTATTCCCTGCATGACCACTTCTGTCATCACCAGCCTGTGCCCTGGGTCCCTAGGCTGATCACGTAGCACATCTATGAGGCACCAAGCATAGACAACCCTCATGCATAACTTGCTCACCATGAAGCAAGGGGACGCCCTGTGGGTGTGTGATCACAGGCTGACATGTCTAACCTTTTGGCATTGTGACACAATCCTGTCGTTAGAAAGTTTTCACCTGAAAACTGGATAATCGAATCTCACACACACAAACACACACACACACACACACACACACAAATTAACAAGAATATCTCTGAAGGCTTTAAGTACGGTTTTATGCTGCATGCAACTGTGTGTGCTGAGGACCAGAGGGAGCTTCCTGGGTGCTGGCATTTGATTTACCTCGACCCAGCAAAACTGAGAGGAGATGAAAGAAGGTCCCAACTCTGGTCAGATCCTTGCATAGCAGAAGGTGCCAAGTGTCACTCAGCATCCCATGGATCTGGTCCTTCTGTTTACTAGGTGTCAATTACCAATACACAGAAGACCATGAGTGGAGGTTGTAGATTCAGTTTCCAGCATTGCAAAGAGAAGAAAAAGGAATGGGGCAGGGTGGGAGAGAAGGAGGAAGGAGAGAGGAATAAGGAAGGGATTAAAGTAGAAAGGAAAGGGAGGAGGAGAGGAAGGAAGAAGGAAAAGCAGGCAGGCCTTGGGGGCTGCTCCTTCCTCTTTGAAAGATGTGGCCCCCCTTTTTCAAATGAATAAGGATGAAGCCCATGTTACAGAATGTTCTCTGTATGCGGTGATTCCACTAATCGGATGACAAACTCTTGGGAGATAGACAAGGTCCTATAAGTCATGAGGTGCCTTAGGCTCCGACCCTAGGGACAGGGATTATATCCTGGGCCACAAAGGGTGTGAAAAGCCCTGGAAGTGTTCTCTTTTACCTGTCCCCTGCAGCCCCAGTCTTCAGGAAATGCCCTCATTGGATTAGAATTTCACAGACCTGCCTGGAAGGTACAGGGGCTGCATGCTTACAAACAGGACCTATATTCTTACTCTCCCAGCACCCCCCCCCCCACTCCTGTCCCCTCTCCAGGAGAGTGAAGAGAGCTGCCTGGGGAGATCTGGACAAGTTCCAGCTAGTTTCCAAAGCTCTGGGGGCGGCAGAGAGCTGCTTTTGACCCACACCATGACAACTGCAAAAACAGGGAGAGCTTTCACTTTGTCAGCAGAAGCAAAGACATTCCCACTGCAGGATGCAAACCTCTCCTCTTCCAAGCCGATTCACACCTGCAGCTCAGCAGCACCCTTGCTTCTGGCAACCCTAGTTCCAGGGGGAATCAAATGTGTTCTGGGTGACAGCTTCAACAATGAGCCACTTAGCCTCCGCTGGAGCTTCTGGTCCACCTATTGCCCCTTCTACTCCAGCACCACACCTCAAGATACAACCAGCCACGTGACATTTAGTCTCCTGCTCACTCATTTCTGGGAAACTTAAGACCGATCCAGTCCCAAAGTCACCATTTCCTCCTCCTTGCCACAGCACCAGACAAGACAGAGAAGAGCTCTCAGAACCCCCAGCCCTGCCCCACCCCAAGGTGACTTGCCAAAGGTCACACACTAGCACCACGCTACAGATACTATTATTGGAAGGCTGGGCCTGAGGAATTTTGTTATCCTGAACAGTGTCTGAAGTATGTGGGGAGCTCATTCCAGCTAAAAGCAATCGTGGAGAGGCCTCAGGCTCAGAGGCAGGGCTGTCCTGGACAAGTCCCCCCACCTCCGTGCAGCCCCTAGTTCTATTTGGTACGGATCAAGTACAGGAGGCAGCAAGGTTGTTGATCTAGGCTAGGTCCTCCCCTCTGCCACAAGGCTATAGAAAATCCACAGGCTCATAGATGGCTCGGGAGAAGCCCAGAGTGGGTTTCTGGCAGAAGTCAGGGATACAATTGGGCTCCTATGAGAAGAAAATAAACTGAACCCCTTGAACTACCTGGGTGACTATTGACAGACAATCCTAGTCCCCAGATCCTTACATACTGCTGATGGGCAGGGCTCCATGAATCCCCCCGGAGGGGCCCACATCTAGTGAGATGTAGGACAAGCAGGGGTCTTGTTAACAGGGCTGCAACCTGAGTGTGCAAACAAAGCCCTTGTCATCCTCCCTACTCCCCTAGATAGGTCTGGAAAACTCCCTTTCAGGTGTGCAGAAAGGCACCCCTTCAGTTAGTCCAGGGCCTGAGGACATAGAGACACCTACCGCTAGGAGGTGGGGGGGCTCAGGACACAGGGACAAGGCTTCAGGCCACCAGGGTACTTTGTCTGACTAAAGCAAGAAAGAAAACAGCAGGGCTAGGTCCAATTGTTAGCCTCCAGCTCTCAGTGAGGAACTCATGAAGACCAGGTAAAGGAGGACCCTTACTCCATTCCAGGCCTGCCCTGCTATGACCTTGGTCTCTTGTCCCTGGGCAGTGGCTCCTATCTGTTCTTTCCAGCCTAGAGGTAGTTACTGCTCAGGAGTTACTTGGGAAGCTGGATGTGCTTGGAGGGTGGGGGCCTTGTTTTTCCCTGAGCATGGTCCCCTGGGAGGCAGCTGCTGTTTGAAGGCCCTGGAGAGTTTCCCAGGCAGCTGAGGCTTCTGAGGAGTGCCAGGGCAAGCATTGCCCAGTGATACCAGGAGTAGCAGGCCCTGGTGAAGGACAGCAAGGGGCATGCTGGCCCATTTGTCAGGTGTCTCCCCCTCCCTTCAGGGAGCTATGCAGTCTCTTCTCTCTCTGTTGTGGCTCCAAGCAGTCAGGCTACCTGCTCAGTGATGAGTCTCTTCTCTTGTGGAGAAGTTGGCCTCTCCTGGGGGACCAAAGCCACATCCAGCAAGGTAAACACCTCCTGGGCCCAGAGTACCTTTCCCTCCAGCTCAAAACTGCCTGCTACAAGGACCGCATGATTGATAGATGACTTCACAGAGCCTGACGCCTTGCCAGCACCATGACAGTCCTCAGGGAGGTCTGAGGCTGCTCCTGGGACCGCTGCCCATTGGTGCCCCCTGGCTAACCTCTGTTATACAGCAGAGTGTTGGTGACCCTGGACTCACACCCTCCAGCAAAATTTAACCCCAATGTTAACTGGGAGCAGTGGCTAGTCTCTGCCTGCTTCACACAGGGGCCACCATGACTCAAAATGTTAAGAACATAGAAAGGTCTATCTAACGCATTTGCACTTTCACAGGGTGGGCTCATCTCGCTTGCTAAGTCCCCACACAGCACTTCCATTGGAACTTTCTGCCACTAGAAAGCTGTTTTTATAATCCAAGCTACCCAGTAAAGTGGCCACGAGCTCTGTGTGCCTATTGAACATCTGAAGCAAAGCTAGTGCCAGCAAGAAAATGACTTGAGCTAGCTCGGTATACAGTGCTTGCCTGGTGTGGACAAAACACTGGGTTAAGGACTGGTGACAAATGTCTATAGAACACCCAAGAGGAAAACAGAAGAGCTAAACAAATATTACTTTTATTCTTCAATCAGTTTAACCTTAAAAGCAGCCATATGTGTGGTTAGCACGGCCACCATACTGGACGGGTAGTTTTCCACTGAGCTCAGCAGCCATCCCTTATGGGGGTGACCCAGCAAAGGCCACTCAGGAAGACCTGAGACAAGACTCCTAGGAACACGGCTCTTAGTCTGAGCACCTAACCTCAGCCTAGTGACTCATCTTAGACCTCCTAGGATCCGAATACGGCTGGGTGTTCAGTAGGTGCTCAGCCCATGCGGACAGGTCTGGAAGTACTCTTTCAATCCTGCCGTGGGCTCTGCACGTTCATACACTCACTCAGCAGCCACCGAGTATCCATCTTCCCACTGCCAAGCATTGTGGTGGGCAGTGGAGTGTAAGGAACCCACGGTTCTTGTCTTTAAGAAGCTTCATCATGAATTCAAGGCATTGCTCCAGTAGGAGTTATGCTGGGTTTCTTCCACTCCCTCCTGGCCTGGGCTGGGCACATTATCCGCCCCCCCCCCCACAGCTGATATGGGACTTCTTTCTGCAGTGCATGGGGCTGTGAGGGGAAGTGCTCACGCTGAGGGAGGCTGTGCAGGGGAGAGCAAGAGCAAGCAGCATTAGGAAGCAGGCCTCAAACTCTGTGCAGGCGGTTGCTTCCGGTGCAGTCTTAGATTCTCACCAAAGCTTCGCTGTTTGGTGGTTTCTCACTAAGGAAGTCTAGGGTAAAAATAGCCCTGAAGGGACTCCATTCCAGCTACTTACAGGGTAGTCACTGCCTTGTTAAGACATTTAAAAAAGGAAGAACAGACTCACTATAAGTCATATAGACCTTAAATCTCAATACACTGTGCAGTGGGAGATGAGCTTTGGATCCAGAGCCTCTGAAATGGAGAAGATTCTCACACACCACTCAGGTTTCCCGGTGACACGGCTGTGTTCAGTCACTCCTTGGCCCGATTTCTGGCCTATTCTCAAGGATGGGCTATTGAGAAGCACTGGTACCAACACTTTGGCAGTTGCCTCACAAAACCTCCCTCAGAAGAACCACCTGCTATGTCCAGGCCCATTGGTAGTTAAGCCTGATGGTCAAGGGCAGGGCACTGTGGCCCCCACTGTAATCCCTGATGCTGCTCTGAAGCCCATCTAAGGAATACTGTCTGCCTTCCTCGTCTTACTGCAGCTTCCAGGTGAACCAGGAACTGGGACTTATCTATGTCCTGGGCATCAACATTAAAGCCATATCCTGGGGACCTCTGGCAGCTGCTTTTCAGCTCCTGCAGTGTTTTGAGAAATCTCTCTGTAAGGTCTTGTAGAAGATCTTCACAGTCTGATGCCAGCCACCCCTACCCACCACAGAAAGGCCCTTCTAAGTGCAGACAGATTCTCCTTCGACGCCTCTACCTACCACTAGCAGCAGCAGGGGCAGCTTTTCCAGCAAACACTTGTCAGAAGTCTGCTGTGCACCCATCACCTCTGGGAAGGGAATCCTGTAGCGATGGGAGCCCCCAGCTGTCTTCAGCATTAAGGATTCATTCTGATAAACAAGTAGCTTTAAGTTAAAATCCTTAGCCACTGCCGCCACCAAAGGCTTCTGGACTAATTCTTATTTTTGAAAAGGGAACCTACCAGGGATGGAGCCTTGTAAAATGTCTGCTGGAGAAGCAACACTTCACCTTTAGGAAAGAGGCGTGGGGAGCACTATTTTTGGTCCCCCACCTATCCTCTCCTCCAGAGGAGGAAGCAAGGTCTCCTCTGTGGGCGCACAAAATGGGCCTTGTGCACGCTAAAGCCACTCTCATGGCCAAGCCTCAGGCTGACACCATGCAGCACACGGTGCTACCCACAATGCACCGGCTCTCTTCTGTCACACACATGCACGCACACTCACCCCCGCGCCCGGAGGGAGCCAGGGCCCGGCCCGCGGGCGCCCCGCACCGACCCCTCCAGCCCCACACTCACCTAGAAGTTGTACAGCCCGCGGTCCCGCCCCGGCGCACCGAGAGGCTGGAGTCCAGCCCGCGGCGACCGCAATGAGCTACTCCGGGCAGGGATCAGCCGGCGCCGAACAAAGGCTGCGAGCAGGCAGCGGGCGCCGCCTGCATCCCCGCTCCCCGCCGGGGCGGCTGCGGCGGCGCGGGGGCCCCGGGCAGCAACGGCGCCCGCTTGCTCCGCGCTGCCCGCTCCGAGGGCGCTCCGACTCCCGCGCTCCCGCTCGCTGCCGCCCGCCACCGCCGCCGCTGTCCGGCTACTGCACCGCACACATCAATTATTCATCGCCCGTCTCCAGCTTCCCGGGCGAAGCCAATCACAGGCGGAGGCTCCGCTAATGGGGCCGCCGCCGCCGAGGAAGCAGCCAGCCGCGCGCCCGGGCGCAAGCGACAGCCCTCCGGGGACAGGGATGGGGACCGGGGGCGCGGGGGGGGGACGCACCGGGCGCGCAGGAGAAACTTCCCACGGCCCGCCGCGCTGCGCCGCGCTCCTGGACCCCGCAGGCGTGACCACCCAGCCTGCGTGCCGCCGCGTGGGGCCGGGGGCTCGGAGGAAGCCAGGCGCGCCGCGGCGGCGCGGGGTGGGGGGAGGAGGGGAGGGAGGAGGAGCGCGGGAGGACGATGAAAGGCGAGCGGCCTTGCCTTGGCGTCTCGGGGGAGCCCTCCCCGCCCCGCGAGCCTCGAGCCCGCACCCCCGCCCCGCAGCCCGCACTCACTCGCGTGCGCAGCCCGCCGGCCCAGCCACTTCACTGCGAGGGAACGCTAGTGACTGGGGATCGGAGGCAGCTCACATTTCAAACTTGGCAGGGGTGGTGCTGGTGCACGCTGCCGCCTGAGAGAACGCACGACCCGACGAGTGGCGCTCCAGCCTCCGGGCGGGGGCGGTGACCGGGCCCCTCTCCCTCCCCCGCCTTCGCAATTAATTGGAAGCAACACTTGTACGAGTGGGGCTTCTGGAGCGCTGTCGCCCGAGGGGGCCTCCGGGAAGGCGCTGGCGGTGGGTGACTTCGGGTGCCTCTCGCCCCCGCTGGTGAATCGTCCCAAGTGGTCATGCTAATGAGGGTCCGCGGCGAGGCCCGGGTGGGGGAAGGGGAGGGGCAGGCTGGGGACGTCCAGTTGCAACCAGGGTTTAAAAGGTTTTCTGAACAGGTTAGTGGGGGTGGAGAAGGTCTAATAGCTTGGCAACTTACTCCCCCGGCACAGGGGTTCCTATCGCCCCTGGGATTTCCCTAATGCGGGGCCCAGGGTAGGGTGAACTGGCGCATGTAAGCTCTGGTCCCCGACTTCGGGGAGTTCCTGTGCCGGGCAGCGGTAGGGAAGCCGGGGGCGGCTGCTGTGCACAGCCCCGCCCCCGCTCCCGAAGCAGCCGCCTTCCTGACACTGCATCCTGTGGTGGCCGCGGCCTCTTCCAGCCAGTCAGTAGCAAGGGTTTCTGGCTTTCCGCATCAGCTTGCCCTTCCCACTCCTCTGCCCCTTAGGCACCCTTGGAAACCCATTAGCTGCACCGCCTAAAAAGATCGGCTCCCCTCCCTCCTTCGAGCGCTCTAACCACCTAGATCACTCGCTAGGGAGAAACTGTTTTATAGCCCCCCTTGGTCCCGCCCACTCGCCGGTGAAAGTTGTTTGAATGAGCTCCTAACTGCCCCGATTAGGAAAGTAGGAAAGGCCGGTCACTCACCCCCAAGAAAGGCAGCCAAAAGCGGCTTTTAAATTCTGGACACTGATCTCGCCAGCATGGGGAATTGACGCCCTTTGCCTTTGAGGGTTGTTCTTATGGCACAAGTCCCTTCAGTATGAGCTCTCGACTTGCCCCTAAGCATTTCTGCTTGACTTGCTGCCTGCCACGGAAGTGGCAAGACAAATCACTTATCTAGATATTATGCTCTTGCTCCTTGTTTGACACAAGTCGTTAGCAGGCTCTAATCCCACCCACTGCCACTTGAAATATCACTTTCAGGATGGCATTTGGAAATGCAGTTGTCATAGGCTTTCTCTCCCAGGAGCTGGTTAAATAGATTAATTCCTACTTCATAACTGACTTTCTTTTTGCACAAGGACCAGCTTCTGCAAGTGAGATTAATTGGCATCTCCTTACTGGAGGGCCATCCTCGGGGCAGTGAGGGAATGGACTTCTCTCTGTTGTGCACATATTTCAGGTGGGGCTCTCTCTCATCTCCTCCTGTGTTGAATGGTTTCTTTGGGGATATTCATTTACTCACTGGGATATTTACTGAGACTCCCCCTCCACACAGCCCCAAAGAGATTTGGGGCTCAAAGACTCTCCCTCCCATCGTTCCTACTACTCAGCAGGTAGGGCAGGGCACTTTGGCCCACATTGCAGAAGCAAGCATGGAGACACACATCCCTAAGATTTACTTCCTTTCCAGTGTTAGGCTGACTTAGTCTTAATTAACCAGAATCCAAACACTAAAGCTCCTAAATAACCAGACCCCCACCCCATCCTCCTAAAGTTTTGTACAATGTCAGTTTACAATTCTCAATTGATTTTTTAGGACCTTTTCAGCTGCCAAGGGCATACACTAACTTTAGACGATAACCTCAGGGCAGGAGAGATGGCTCAGAGGTTAAAAGCTTTACTGCTCTTACAGAGACCTGCGTTCTGTTCCCAGCACCCACGTGGCAGCCCACATCATCTCTAAGTCCAGCTTTAGGAGCATTGGAGCCCTCTTGTGGCCTCCAAGGGCAGCAGGGCACACAAGCGGAACAGACGAACACGCAGGCAAAACGTAATACGTATACATATAAATGAAACATAATATTTTAAAGAAAGGTCATTTCTGTAGGTTGAGTGAGAATTCGGAACTGAGCAAAATTTACACTTTAGACACAGGGATGTGGTGGTGGCAATCCTCTAGAAACTATGACACAGTCCCGCCATTGTTTTGCCTCTAGGTCCTATCTTCTAGATCTCCTAGGGAACCCCTTCAAAAGCACCAGAGTGGGGCCCAGAGAAAACAATTAATATTGCAAGATTCAGGGCTTTCCAAGGTAACCCAAAAAGTAAATACTCTTCACTAGCATATTTACATAATTAAGAAAACAAATTGTTTTCAAGCACCCATTCAGCAGTCTAAACTGGCCCTTTTCACTTGCTAATTTCTAGGCTCTCGGCTCGGGAATCAAGTCCCTCTCGGCCCTCTTAGTTAGCTCTTCTTTTTATAGGATTGCCGCTTAGAGTCTACAAAAATGCCGGCACTCCACACACTAAATTCTTTAGAAAGGCCTTTCCCAACTACCTCCAAGTTCCAGCCAGCTCCACATCTCTAACTTCCAAAGATTTGCTCAAAAGCCTGGGGCCCATAGCCGCTGCTCCACCCACGGCTTGCCTTGATAAGGATCTACAGCAAAGAGGCTGCAGACAAAGGCATCCCGCGACTCTACTCACTGGCGCTCAGCAGCTCTCAGAGTGACCTCGGCAAGTCGCCCCTTCCCCCCCCCTCCCTCCGCCGCCACGCCCCGGGGGGAATGACTTAGGAGGAAGAAGAAAGAAATAAAGAAAGAAAGGGCGAACTGTAGCCCCATGCTGTGGTTCCTTGATGAATGCCCGCCAGGCTCCAGAGGCCTGACACTGGATCAATAGCGGATGGCTTTTCTCGCGGGTGTCTGAACTCCTGCCGTGGGCCTTAGTGAAGAGGAGCCGCCAATAAACACAGTGCTGGGGCACGGCTGGCTGGCTGGCTCAGGAGAGGGGATGCTTTATCCTCTGCGTGCCTGTCAGGCACCTCTAAAGGACCCGCTAGAGAGGAGGGGTGAGAAGAGAGGTAATGAAGTCAGGATACCACTGTCCCAAGCTTGGGTCAAAGGAGGGACCCAGCTCATCGATGAGGGGTGGGCCTCCGGGCATCAGTTCCAGTAAGAAAGGTAACTAAGACACCTACCTGGGATGCAGGTCACTCGGGGGTTAAAAGTGGTTCCAAGCTAGGACACTCCCCACCCCCATATACAGCTATTTTTTCCTTTTTTTTTTTTTTCCTAGTGGGAGGCCTAGAGACCCAAAGGCCACTAGGAAGTTAAGAAGGCAAGCAGGCAGGAAGTCAGGCACAACGGCCTGGCATGAACAAGCCAAGCTCCCAAGACCAGGAGAGGCAGAACTATGTTGCCAGATTCTGGGCATTGGGTTCTGAGCCCCAGAGATGGATCAGATCTCTAACTCAGGCAGTTTACTGATTCAGTGGGACTGAAAATCCTGATGACAGAGAGATGCCACTTTTGTGGGCTCAGACACTCAATGGGAAGATACACGAAGAGGCAAGCCCCAGGTATGTATACCTGGTCCTTGAGAAGCATGGAGAAGATCGAGGGGGGAGGGGCAGAAAGGAGTGCTGCTCTGAAGCCCCCATGCAGGGAATGAGTCACAGGACACCAGCCACACAGGCAGCTAAGCTGCCTAAGGATCAACAGACAGCATTTGGTGTGAGTCACCTTCTGGGCTCTGCCTTTAGAAACCACCACTTCTGGGGCTTCTGTCTCCTTTTGCATGGTCAGGACACAAAGGACACATCCTCGCATGATACTGTTTCCTCTGTCATTCTCCCTCAGTCCTGGTAAGTCCTTCCTAATCTTGAAGATGGAAGGCACAGGTAAGGTTTGGCTTGTGGCCAGTTCAGGTGTTACTACAGGGGCCTAGAAGTTGCTACAGGGGCCTAGAAGTTTGCCTACACCAGGGACACAATACTGGGTCACAAGGCCTTTATCCCTACTAACACCTAGCCATTGAATGCTTGTTGGTTGCTGTGTAGATTCTAGCACTTTCTGAGCATTAACACACAGCATCCTTACTGCCCTTTTTGGTCAGGGGTTATGTGCCACACAGAAGGCAAAACAGGGATAGAGAGGCCAGGCAATGTTTGGAAATTATCTAAGCCTTAACGCATCCTCTACATGCTACACATTATCCTGCCCGACATGGGATGCCTAGACTCAGCATTGCTGGTGCCCACCTGAGTCATACAGCCAGAGTAGTGAGCAGAACTCCTGTATTGCTCCTAGCACACCACATTACACATGAAGAAACAACTTAATGCTTTGTTTCTTTTAAAATCCAACATCTGTATATTTCACCTACTTGCTGTTGGCAGGGACAGCTCCATCCAAGATAAGATGGGAAGGAGACCTCATTACCCCCTCCTCCCATCATAATGTCCCCTGCCCTTCCTGGAATCGCCCCCAGCATGGGTCCTCATCCCAGACCCAGGCAGCTTTCTCAGAACCCTGCATTTGGCTTCTGCCCAAATCCTATAATCATTTCATTGTGTAAACAACACCAGCCCCTGCCCCTTACCTCCACTCAGCATGTACGAGAAACCCTACAATTTCCAGGTTATTGGAAATCCAGGAAAGCTGCCTGCATGGCTGGCAGTGGTGGGGGAGTAAGCTGGGGACTCATGAGCAGGCTCAGAATGGCCCTTGTAGTCTTTGGGAACTGCCTCTTCCTGACCTGCTCAGCTGGTAAGGGGACTACACTCAGGCTCTATACTTGTGAGGACCCCTCAACAGGATTGATGCCAACGGAGAGAGCCTGATAAGCAAGGGTGGGAGCTGCCCTCAAGGGCTGGAGTGGAAGCTGGAAGAGTTGCTGTCTTCCTGAACTCAAGAGGCAGAGGTTTAAGAACCAAGCACTGGACAAGACGGTTTGGCTTTCAGAATCTACTGGACAAATGAGTGAGAATACCCAAAAGCAGGCCTTAGTGAAGACAATCAAGATAGATTGAGAAGTCATGGTGTGTTGGTGAATTGTATGACTCCCCAAATGTTGATTAGCCCCAGAAGATATGAAGGAAACCCTATTTAGAAGCAGCCTTGGGCTGGGCGGTGCTGGCGCATGCCTTTAATCCCAACGCTCAGGAGGCAGAGACAGGCGGATCTCTGTGAGTTCAAGACCAGTCTGGTCTACAGAGTGAGTTCCAGGACAGGTTCCAAAGCTACAGAGAAACCCTGTCTCAAAAAACAAAAATAAAAAATAAAAAACTGTCTTGGGCTGGTGGGATGGCTCAGCCATTAAAGGCTAGACTCACAACCAAAAATTTAAGAAACAGAGTCTTTGCTGAAGATCAAGTTAAGATGAGGTCATGAGTATGGGCCCTAGTCCAGCACGACTGGTGTCCTTGAGAAAGTAGGACATTTAGATATAATAGTCAGACGTGCGTCCCTTCTTCAGGGAGGAGTAGGCAGGCTTTGGAGACTGCAGCAGCTTCAAAGCTCTATCTGAGGAGCTTCTAGCAGCTTGGAGGGAGCCCAGGGCTGCCCCTTCCCTGGGCTGCCCCTTCATAGGCACCTGGCAAGGCCCACACTTTGGTCTTGGGTCTTCTGGTCTCCGGAAATGTGAGACAATTAATGTACACCATAATGGTACCTGCTTTAGTGGCAGCCCATGAACATAAGGTGAGTCTTTTGAAATCTAAGTCACAGCCCAACACGATTCCAGAGGCTTCAGCTAAGTCAGTCCCGATTATGGCTCATGCTAGGGGTCTCAGCTCCTGTGGCCAGTCACTGCTCTGAACCCACTTCCTCCTACTGCCTTTGTTGACCCTGCGGTAGCCTCTAGACCCCCTTCCTGTTTCAGACACCAAAGTTTACCATCAGGACTCTGCCACCTCTTGCAGCTTCTCCCTTCACAGGAGGGCCTTCCTTAGCCTTGCTGTCCCAAACTACAACCCTCACTGCCTCCATCCTGAGTGTTTTAATGCTGTCTCTCTGGCTGAAGGGCAAGCTTCGTCAACTGGGACTGCTGTCGGGTAGAAATTGTATTGACAGTTTCTAAAATATGCCCTACAAATCCTTAATAAATATTCTCTATATATAGGAGACTGAGAACAGCTGCCTGAATTAATGAGGGAGTGAAGAAATGAATGATGTACAGCGACTAATCATAGGCTCCAGAGATCTGCATGTCTTGGCTACCTGTGCCTGCCTATCCAGGGACTAGGTAGCCAGCCGACTGTCTGGCAGAACACAAGCTGTTTTTCAGGGAGGAAATCTGTTTGGACAGGAAGCTTAGGCTGGCTAACAAAGGGGCCGGGAAGTGGTGGGTGCATACCACATGAACCAGGCCTCTAATGAATCTTTTCCCATTGATTCCCTTCTTTGAAGGGAAGGGGCACAGAGGCAGTTCAAATGTTCATGCCTTGGCAATCCTAGGGGGTTTATTACTTCTCCCAAGACACAGCTCTGATGGAGGTTTCCAGATGGCTCCAGGCCTGGACCCATGTAAGATCATTGGAGCTGGAAAAGCAATTTCCTTTCCTGTCAGAGCAGTCTGTGTGTCTGTGAGGTTCAGAGAGGTGCGGGGCTGGTTTCCATCACACAGCAAATCGGCAGCCAGGGGATATTCTTCAGCCCTAGCCCTGTGAAGAATGGGGACTTCCCGGGGGGCATGGTGGTGATTGGCTGCCACCCAGATGTGTAAGTTGAGGGGGTTGGGAGGGAAGGAAACAGGAGCTCCTGTTCTGGTAGGTTTAGTTTCTGAAGGCCTTGCTTCTTGGGGTTCTAGAGAAGGGGAGACTAGAGGTTAGTGCAGTTGGGGAGCATGCCCTGACACCTCAGTGTTGTGGGCAGAAGTTCCAGAACTCGGCAGGCCCATGAGGTTTGCCAGGAATCTATCCCCTGGTGCGTCTCTCACTCTCCTCCCTCTGTCCTGGCTGCCTGTTTTGTTTTGTTTTTTCCCACAGTGGGTCAAGTGAGCCAGCAGTGTCTTCTCCCAAGTGTGGTCCCACCTGTCCGCCACCTCCAGGGGCTTTGGACATGAGCAAACAGGCCACGCAGGAATGTCTGTCTGGGGAAACTCTGAAGCTGGCCGCCAGGGCAGGGCAAGGTGTGGGAGGCCCAGTGTTGAAATCAGGATCCTTGGAGCTGCACTCAGTTGAGTAGCACATGCCTTCCAGGGAGAAAGCTCTGTGTGCCTGCTGGGAGACCAAGGGCAGGTCACCATCTTTCTCTGGGTCCTGGTTTCCTTTCACTAGCAGGGAAGACAGCTAGTGTGGATTCTGTACCTCTCTTTCCCTAAGTATGGCTGGGTAAGCCCTAAGAAGCAGCAACCCCATTAGGATGACCTTGCTCTCCTCCTAGGAAGGTGACACTGGGCCAGACAAGAGACCTAGTCACATCATTGAAGCCGCCTCTATTGTAACAGACACACAATGCTTCTTTGCCTCTCCACTTCTTGAAGCTTATTTATAAAGATCTAATTCTGTTAGACTAGGTACTCCAGAAAGGCAGGAGCTGTATCTGTTTTGTTCACTGCCACATCCCTGATGGTTTGTGCCTGGACCACAAAAGGTGCTTGGCAAATGTTTATCGGATGAGGAATGGAGAACCACTAACTCATTAGTTAGTGGTACTATTTCAGCGTTACCTTTTATTATCTATATCCCACAGTTGTCCTATAAATGACCATATATTATATATTATTTTAGACTTAAAAGACAATCAGCTTTCACTTTAGATTTAGTTAAAAATCAGAAGTAAAATTCCCAGCCCTCTTCCCTGCAAAAAGTGTTATAGACTATATTTACAACCAGTGACTTGGGTATAAAGTATGAAACAACCTGTTATTACTGAGTGAGTGTCAAAGGCCTGGCATACTGGTGACCTAATACAGTTAGGTGACCCAAGAGTGAGGTGTGTTCTGGTCTCTAAACTGTGTTTTCTGCCTCTGGCCCCAGCTCCATGTTAAGACTCCTAAAAGGCAAAGCTGACTGTGTCACTCATCTCGTCTAAACAGTGCCCTGGCTTCCTAGAGTTGCCAGGACCAAGTCTAAGGTCCAGCTTCTCAGACTAGTGTTCATAGCCTCAAATGATGTCCGTGGCTTGGATGGCTTTTGTCCGGTGCTTGCTATAGTGTTTGTGTGTATGGACCCTAGTCTGCCTACATTATTGGTGTTACTGGTTTTCCTACATATCAGTCAGCATGCTGGGCAGCAGCTGAGTGCCAACATGGAGTTGGGAAGAATTGGCCACGCAGGAGTGGCAGGGCAGGGGAGCCTCAGCCCATGTCCACCAAGTTCTGGGATGTTCCAAGGGTGGAGGAGCCATGAGTCCCTGTCAGTAGCTTTGAGTGTCCAAGAAGCTCCATCTCTGGGCCACTGTGCTATGGGGGCACTGTGATATGAGTGGTACCCCTCTAGAATGTATGTGCTGAAATCTGCTATCCAGCGAGATTAGGAAGAGGTGGAACCTTTGGGACGCGTGGAGGTCATGATGGTTGCACCCTCAGAAAGATGATTTCCCTGATGAATAGGCTTGAGGGAGCTCTGTCACTCCTCCTGCCAGGGAAGGATGCAGGAAGTAGGTGCCAGCAGATACCAAGGGCCATCCCAGGCCTCTCTCTGCTGTTGTTTAGATCTTGGACTTCCCAGTCTCTGTGCTGTGTGCTGTAAACTTCTGTTGTCTATACATCACCCAAGTTGAAGGGTGCTGGTAGAGCACTTTGCATCCTGCCTGCTTTGTGCTTTAACTCAGCTGGGGTGTGCAGAGTGGCAGCCCTGGGATCCAAGCTATTGCTCCTGAATGGTCTGGAGCATAGAGAGCCCACACCCACCTTGGGTTTCAGACAGACCTGGGAGCATGGTGTGTAATTGAATTTGGCCTAATTAACTCATTGAGCTGAGGAACAACCATTACTGACAGAGCCCTGAGTGTCAGGGCTGACAAGACGTCAGGAGCCAGGAGAAAACACCAGATCCTGCAAGCTTCCACACCCTCAGAACCCTTAACTCTCCAGATGTTAGGAGCCCCAGAGCTAGGCGGCACTGCTCCTGTCATACAAAAGAAGACCAAGGCTCTAAGAGATGCAGCTAAGAGACTGGAGTCCACATCCTTTGTACCCAGGGCCTCTGCATATGCTCTTCTGTCTGCCTGGGCTGCCCTTCCTCACCCTCCTCTCAGGGCAGCTTTGCTCTTTGGAGCCTTCCTCAGTCAACCTTTCTAAGTTCTCAGCTGTGAGGTGCTTTCATTGTCCTTTGTAGAAGCATCACTAGAGAGCTTGCTGTAGGGTGAAAACGGTGCTCACCTTACATACACTGTTCACCGTGGCTAGCACAGAGTCAGGCACAGAAGCCTGTAACATTTGAAGAGGCCCTGCTTCGAGGCCAAAAGCCAGGGGCTTCCGATATGAGCCCTCAACTAAGAAGAAAGGAAGAAGCTAGGACCAGGTTCAGGGTCCTACATTTGCAAAGAAAGAACTTCGTGGGTCTGAGCCTGGCTTTAGCTTCAGTGCCTCCCCCCCCCCCCCCGGCTGTGGTTAAGTGGAAGAACAGGCTAGCAAAGCATCCAAAAGCAACTGGTGTACAGAAGTTCAGGTCTGATGGGACTGTCAGCAGCCCGCTAGCCTAGGTCAGGAGGCTGTATCCCATTCACCTCAACCTCTCCAGCTATCCCCAGACTTCCAGGCACCCTCCTTCCTCCTTCAGGGGCTCAGGTGTACCTGGATCTGAATTCTAGTCCTGCCATTTGCTAGTGTGTGTGGGGGGAGGGGGTGCCCAGCAAGCCACTCAGCTCCCTGAGTCCCAGATTAAGAGTTTAATAAGTAGCAAAGGAGAGGATGAGTGTGTCATGTTTGCCCAGCATCTACCGCACGGTGAAGATTCAATAAAATCCTGCTCTTTAAACTGATTCGTCAGTGCATAAGCAGAGCAGACCCTATCTGAAGTGCCTCAGATTTCTGGGTTTAGGGTGGAGTAAAATAAGTGTATATACATATCCTGGGAAAGGGAGCCAAGTCTAATTCTAAATTAATTTCCAAATAACAGGCACCTTATGCAAATAGTCTGAAGGAAAATTTTAACACGGTGCACTTATTGTTAAAAAATTTAAAGACAGGGGCTTATACAGACAAGGCTAACCTCAGGACATCGCTGAGGACGACTCTGAATTTATTATTTTCCCACCTCTACTGTTGAGTGCTGGGATGGCAGATGTGTGCCACCGAGACTCATTTTATCCAGTGCTGGGGTTCAAAGCCAGGGCTTTGGGCATGTCAGCACTCCACCAACCAAGCCACATCCCCAGCCCTGCACTGTTGATTGTGACCTGTCTCATGGGATTGGGTGTGGAATTTTCCACCTAAGAGTGGTGTTAACCTGCAATCCCAGGACTAGAAGGTGGTACCACGAAGAGTTCAAGACTAGCCTGGGCTATATGAGATCTTGCCTCAAAAAACTTCAAAAAACACTTGAGATTGTTAGCAGTGGCGGGGAGCACCACAGTGACAGGCATTGCACGGTATCCGTCGGGCCCTATGAGGGTCAGGGATGCTGGGAAGACCATGTTCCACTCTGTGCTGGTCTCTTCCCAGATCAGATAGGCGTTGAGCCAGTGATCTCATGATCCTCCGCACTCAGACACTCATGTCCGAGAGTAACAGGAGCAGGAAGCCGAGAGCCAACACTTACACTCATTATGTCATCTCCAGCAACTCACTGCTGGAGGCCTGACCTACTTATCACCCAGGACTTCCTCTCTCACAGGGACTCTTTTTAGTGGGTGGAAGACAGCATCCTGTATCTGCTCTGTCTCAGTCAGTGGCAAACAAAACACCTCTTATTCCTACAACATCCTGTTCTCTCTTCCAAAAAACAAAACAAACAAACAAACAAACAAAAAACCCACCCAGAAGGGAGGGATCACAGCTCCATTTCTTGATATACCAGAGGAGGTGCAGAGTGGTAACGCTAGTTTTCTAAAGTCACACAGCAGCAAGGCTGAGGCTGTGTGCCAAGGTAGACTGAATGCTTAGTTTGCTTGAGGGCCTAGGTTTGAACTTCAGCACCGGTAAACAAAGCCACAACTCAAAAGCAGGCAAGCATATGCAAACCTAAGACAGCAGCCATTGCCATCTCCAGACGGACACTCCTTGTCCCATCCTTATTACTCAAATCATTTAAGCCCAATGCCTGCACACTGGTCCCTGAGAGCCAACCACGCTGGACTGGTCAGGACATGGCATTAGATAACAGATGGCTGATAGCAAGAGAAATATCCACTTCCGTGTAGAAACTGAAGTCTTGGCAGTTCTAGGAGGGCCATGTGCATGGCACTCTGCTGCACAATGCACAAAGGATGCCCACGGGTCCCCAGCCCACTTCTGGACCTTCAGCTGAGATGTCATCTTTGGGTTACCTGCTTAGGTAGGTATAGGAGTCCTACACAGAGCTAACAGAGCCCTTCTCAACCAAAGACAGCGCCTGGAACCATAAGCTCAAAATCTAACTATGGTCCAATCTGGGCTCCAGAGCCCTGGGGCTCAGCATCCTACTTCCATATTTATAGGGGGAGCCTCTCTGCTCTTTTTTTTTTCTCCATTTGGCTATGAAAGTAAGACATAAGGTCCAGCTTCAGAAGTGGGGTATCTGACTCTTTTCCTGGGGATCACCAAGTTGCCTCTGTTCACATGAGGGTACCTAAGTAGTGCCTGGACATCCTCACCAAATTTCACAGCTGCTCATCTGGCTTCCCCAAGACTAGAACTGTACAAGTCTCTTGCCTCTTCAGAGAAGGTAGGTTGTCTACCTTCTCTCCCAAACCTGTCTGCACAGATATGCATCCTGGCCTCTGGGTGGGAGGGTGACATCTGGGGTACATCTGAAAGGGAGATCGGGACCATAAAGAAACTCGAAGGAACAGGACTACTATATGTTAGCTACGTTACTTCTGTGGTTAAGGCATTCAGGAATGGGCAGAGCTAAATGGCAGCGGGCATCCTAGGGTTGTGCCTTAGACAGAGGAACAAGATGTGATGGTGACTCCACGGTGGAACATAGCTGAGCCAGCAAGGCTAGGGCTGCAGAGACCTGAGATCCCTGGGGGACAGGAAAAGACAAAGAAGATGAGGAGAGTAGGAGCAGGAGAGTGGGGAGGGACAGAGGTAAAAAAGGCAACAGAGAATAAAAGAGGAAGGGGCATGGAAAGGAGGGAGAGAGGGAAGGAAGGGAGAGGTGGAGAATGCGCAGAAAGAAGCCTCGGGCCCCCAGGAAATGGAGCTTCCCTGGCAGCCCCAACATCAGAGCAGCACACTCTCACAATGCAGTTGTCTAGTTCCACCTTGACCTTGTCCCTCTCCAGCCATGTGGCCCTGAGCACTGGACTTTAGTCCTGTGAGCCTCAGGTTTCTCATCCAGCAAAGGAGAGCATTCCAGCATGAGCTGCTCCAGTAGAAAGGCAGAGGGCTGTGCTTCCCCACCCCCACACTGTCTTGTCCTCTGGCTCCAACCTCGTATAGTCAGCTTCTTGCTGGATGGCCAGCAGGAGCTTTGACATGCCCCCTACTCTGTCCTCTCTGGGCCATGTGACTCTTCTGACATTGTAATCCTGCTAAGCATGTCCCTGCCTGGTCCCAGCGTGTGAGCTCTTTGAAGGTGCAGACAATCTCGGGGCACACAGGTGCTTATGTTGCAGGGGTGAATTCAGCTTATTTTCAACAGGCAGCGAGTTTCTGCTGACTATAATTATGAGGCAGTTCGAAAGGCAGGCTCCTAGTAATTCCTGTTTCCTGCCAGAGACAATAGTGTCTCTTCATTCCAAACAGGTGAGACTGGGTCCTCCGGAATTCCCTGCAAGGAGTCCAGCCCCTGGGCAGTGTTCCCCAGCTGGCCAGCCTCAACAAGCCTCCATGTTCCAAGGAAGGCAATGAGGCATCTGTTAATGATAAGCCATTGGCCAGAGCGCTCCTGTTCTTACAGCAAAGGCAAATGACATAGCCAAGGTGGGCCTGCTTCCTTCCCCACCTGCCTGGCTACCGCCCTGTCCCCAGAGAGGGAATTATCACTATGCAGAGCTTCCAATGCAAAACACAAACACCTGGTTGCCTGGGCAGCACCTTGCCAGGGTGACAGGATCCAGATGGTCCCTCGAGAGATAGCAGGGTTGCCACGGAAACAGAATTGCTGCTGCTCTAGCTGAGAGACCTGGATTCTAGACGCACTGGACCCCAAGCTGAGAGAATTGAAGTGATTTTCATAAGGCTATGCCAGGAGGTTTCTAACCTGGACCACAAAGCAAAACTTTATAAATGGTCAGCATTCTGGTGTCCAGGGTGTTGGGAGATGCCACCTTCTGTGGTATACTTTGTCCCTAAAGTATAGGACTGCAGTATGAGGCTAGGATCAGGTGTCAGGGCTAGCCTCTGCCTTTCTACTGGAGCAGTCATGATGGAATGCCTGAGCTGAACCTCTACGCTAGGTTGTCCCCACTTTGGTTACTCATCCTGAGTTGCAACTATTAGATGAACATTCCTAGCCCAGAAGTCAGAGACCTAAGGAAGGACACTGGAAAGTGGCAAAAGAAAAGCTAGGGCCCCCAGACCAGCATCCAGGTTCCAGCACCTGGCCTTTGAGCCCCACCCTGTGCACTCTGACTTGGGCAGTTCAACTGGGCTAGAAGACCAAGTGCACTTCCTCCTTGGGAGTGACTGATCCCAAAGAGGGAGGGTGAAGAGGTGGAGCCAGGAACAGGAGAGATAACATTGTGCCTGGAGTCAGCAGGTCAAGGCCACACCCTCTTCCTCACTGGCTTCTTCCTTTTGCTCTTTCACTAAAAGGGACCCTCTGTGCTGAGCCCCAGCCCCAGTCCCTCCACTATCCCTTGCCTTGTTATCAGTGTGTCAGCTTCCTGAGTCCCTCAGTAGGCTGGGTGATTGAGATGAGCAGCCCCAAGGTTGATAAAACACCCAGCTTAGCACCAGACTTCTCAATAAATGTTCTTTTTCCTCTTTCTAATTCCAAGTTCTGGAAGGCTGCTGGGAATACCTGTTGAGACAGAGTTCTTGCCTAGAGCACAGACAGGGCACTGCTGGCCACGTCCTGCCTTCCTCTGTCAGCTCTCTACTCTGCAACTTCCTCCTTCCCAAGCTGGGCTCTGCCTTTCTTCATGAGGGGAGGAGACAATAGACCAGGCTTCTGCACTTGGGAGTCACAGAAGTCCCCACTTCTGTGCCTAGTATTTGGCCTGCCCCACCCTCTCCCTGCCCAAATAGGTTCAGCTAGCATGTTCCTTGCTTGCAACTGATACAAACAGGTCCCTTGCTATTCAGACCCCAGTTTTTGGCTTCCCCTAGGGATGTTAGGTATCCCAGGAGACTGGATGACAGTGTGTTGGATAAAACTGACCACATACAGGCCTCACCAGGCACCAGGCTCTGTTTTAAGTTTGAAATGTTGGCACTGTTGAGAGTCCCTCCTCTCAGATACACAAAAAGGTTGGTAACTTTTCCAAGATTACAGAGCTGGAAAGTAGGGGGCTAGGTGGCACTGAGAGCCAGGAAGGCTGCTTCTGACCCTGCATGTTTAACTGCTGTTCTTCTCTGGGAACTATCAATGGTTGCTGGAAAGAGTTCGTGATGTCAGTTGGGGCCAGCCCAGGCTCTCTGCCCCTCACCATGAGTATTGAATGACTCCAAAGATGGAGAGGTTAGGGTTAGCAGAGACAAATCCCAATCACATATTTAATACTGCCATATGCAAGAAATTCAGGCCATCTGGATAGCTCGAGTCACTAACATTTTTATTATTCATTTATTTTGTGTAGTCTAGGCTGGCCTTGAACTTGGTATCCCCCAGCTGGCCCGTACTCTTTGTTTTTGACATTTATTGTATTTTTATGAGCATATGTGAGGCTATGTGCATACATGCCATGGCATGAATGTTGAGGTCAGAGGACATCTTGCAGCAATTTGTTTTTTTTCCATCTACCAGGGACGGAACTCAGGTTGTCAGGCTTAGTGACAAGCATCTTTACCTGTTCAGTCATCTTGTCATACCACCACTGTTTGTTCCCTCTCCTTCTCCCCCTCCTGCCGTGTGTGTGTGTGTGTGTGTCTGTCTGTCTGTCTGTCTCTACAGAGTCTTACTATTTAGCCTCAATGGCCTGAAACTCTCTACATAGACCAAGCTGGTATTAAACTCAGAGGTTTACCTGCTTCTGCCTCCTCAGTACTGGATTACAGTTTGTTTTGTTTCTTTGAGACAGGGTCTCATTATGTAGTTCTGGCTGTACTGGAACTTACTCTGTAGACCAGGCTGCCTCAAACTCACAGAGATCCACCTGCCTTTGCCTTCTGAGAACTGGGATTAAAGGTGTGCGCCAAGATAGGCTGTTTTGTTTGTTTGTTTGCTTAGTTTTTTAAACTTCAGTGTGTATGTGGTTTCTGTGTATGATATGGGTACACATATGTATGTACAGGTTCATATGTGAGTAAGTATGCATGCTACAGTATACATGTAGAGACCAACCTTGAGTGTCAATCTTTGCCTTTCACCCAGCTGGAGAACTGGAATCCCAAAAGTTTCCAGGAATTCTCCTGTCTTGGCCTCCCATCTTACTATAGGAACACTGGGATTATAGACAGATGTTACTACACTCATCTGTATGTGGTTCTAGGAATTAGATTAGAACTCAGTTTCTCAATGCTTTTCTATCAAGTGCTTTACCCAAAGCCATCTCCCTAGTTTTTGAGACAGGGTCTCCTGAAACTCAGGCTGGCTTCAAGTCCAGCTTACTGAGACTGGAATAAGAGGAATGCACCACCACACCCAGCAGATATTCTTGCTTGAATCACAACTCTGACTCAGAATAGTTGACCTTTCTAAACCTCAGCCTGTTCCCCTACACTAGGCAACGGAGATGTGAGGCTGGGATTGTGGCAAGGATGAGTGACGACTGCCCCCCGATCTAAGGTTTGCTGAATTATGACTGAAAGGGGATATAAAGCAGATTTTCTCCTAATCCAGACGCCCTTTCCTAACCTGCCCTGGCTGTAAATCTAAACAGGCAAGATAGATAATAACCGCTGATTCTTGTCTGTCTCTCCCAGAAGGTATTTACAAGGCTGCCGACTTGCAACACTTGCTAAGAAAGTTTCCAAACCAACTTGCCCACTTCCTGCCAAGTCCCGGATCTACTTCACCTTCCTGTCCTGGAGTCTCCAAGAAATCCCCGTCTTAGGTGAGAATGCTAAACCCATCTTAAGGTCAATCCTGGCTTACTTGACCCTCTTACTTGCTCTTTTCCTTTTAATGGCTGAGGATGGTTTTACTACACCATGCCTCCTTGGGCTACCCTGGGGCATCAGAGGGAACTGTTCCTTTGGCAGGACCTCTGTGCTGAGGGCACCTTTGTGTTAGGAAGCTGAATGCTGGCACAGAAAGGAGTCACCTGAATGGGTGACAGTGCTTTTGGTTCTTAATCTCCAGAGTGGCTTTCTAGCTACTTAGTTCCCTTGCATCCTACAGAGAAGCAAAGATGGCCAGGCTAGAGCTTTGGTCCCACTTCTCTCCCTGCTACTTGCAGAATCTCGGTTTGGGATTCGAGAGCGGGACCTGAAGACTGGTGAAGAGCTGTGGTGGGTGTGGCATTCCTGTCGCCTCTCACCCACAGATCAGGAGCGTTTGTTTATTTCAAACTGCAAGCACTTGGGCTGGCTCTCTGTCCCTGTCTCCTCCCTCTCCCCCCCCCTCTCTACCTGCTGCCCGTGCACACGGAGCCCCATCATTCTTTTCCTGTTTGATATTTTTTGTGTGTGCTGAAAATCACCAAGCATCCACTGCCTCTTTCTTCCTCTTGCACTAACCATTTCGTGGTGCAGATGTGTCAGAACATAGGAGAACTCGAGGCTGGGTGGAATCAAAGTCCAGTAAAATGCCATCATCCACAGGACATGACCCACAGGATGTCTTATATGGTTCCAAGTTCCCATGAGAAATCTAGTGTTCAACCAAGACTCAAGAGTGGCTTTCACTATTTTCCCAGTTTCTGAGTGTGGCAAGGGTGGCTAGTCCACTGTAGGCAGTGAGAAAGAGTTTTAGGTAGTGAAATATAGTTATTTTTTACAATCCTCATGTAAGAGTCAAAAGAATAGAGCAAAACTCAGCAAGACAATCATAATCTGACTAGACTGGTATCTGTCCAGGTGGTGAGAGGGGGGTACAGAGGACTTCTGCATGGAACGCTTTCAATATAGGCAATGTGAAGGCCTTATTTGCTCCCTACTAGACTGCTCATAGTGACCTGGCAAGTGGTTCTGCCCCCAGGCAGAACTACCTACCTGTTGGAAGTTGACCCACCCAATCCCTCAAACCCAGACAGCCTTCAACTAATGACAGCCAGGGGACAATGGATAAGTCCTTCTTCCCCTGTGGCTCCTAGCAGGTGAGGGTGAGGGGCAAGTTCTCCTGCCTAACAGAATTCCAGGCAGGCTGAGCACCAGGAGTCCACAGCAGTTACCATGTTTAACAGCCATACTTCACCGAGGTTCCCTCTTCCTACCTGTGCTCCTATTTCTCCATCACTCTTTCTGGGACCCTTCTCCTGAAGAGGCGAAGCACAGTAAACTTGTCACTGCCAGATCTGCATTTGGGGAAACCCACGTCAAACAGCTCTCTCAGCAGGAAGCCTCTAGCAGCCTGGCCTCCCCTACCACATGTATCCCTACTCCTTGACTCACAGACCCCAGTGCTTGGACTCCTAGCTGAAAGAGCTTCGCATCTCTTGGTAGGATTACAGCCGCCAGACACCTCCCTTTGGCCTCTCTATTTGGATGGGTCTGGAAAGTAGACACCTGGCTGAGCCTCAGGCAGCCTTGGCCTTGCACAAGTCTCTGTTGCAGGGCGGGGAAGCAATGAGCTAATTCTTCAGAGAGACAGAAAGAATGGCCTCCTGACAAGAAGAGACCTGTCACCTAGGCTCTTGTGGCACCGATGCAGGTTGTCTGTAGAGGGAAACAGCTGAGCCATCCAGAAGCTGGTCCTGTTCTTACCACCCCTAACAACTCCGATGAGCTCAGAAGAAGCTCATGAGAACCATGAGAAATAAGGGGAAGTGTCACACACCCATACGCATAGGCAACTTGTATACCTGGCAGGTTGTGTGTGTGTGTGTGTGTGTGTGTGGTTTCTTAATAAATAAATACAATCTGCTCAGTCCATATAATGCTACATGTACATGTGTTTTGAGGACTGACCATTTAGTACTGGACAACCAATTGGTGTGCTCTTCCTCGGTGAAGCTGGTTGTTGTTCTCCAAAGGCTGATCTGATGATGTCCTAAGGCATTCATTCCCACACAGCCCTTGTTTTTAGTGACCACTGTGGCCATGTAGGACCTCAGCCCTTTCCCTGAGTGGGATGCTCTTCCCACATCTGCCTGCTTTCTGATGAGACTCTGACCCTTCTCCAGTGTGAGCTTTATTTAATACCCTGGGGACCATCCTCCTGCCTTCCCTCCCGATTCCTTTGCCTGGGAATGCTGGGTCCACAAGTTTCCTCCCACTGTCCCTCTTTTTTGAAGAGCAGAACAAGGTCACCAGATCCCAGGCCACATCCCCCAGGGAGCTGGGAGTGGGGGGAACCAGGGCCATTGTCCCAGGACAACCTGTCTTCTTGGGTCACTCATGATCATTTAGAAGGAGGGATAGCTCCCTGGAGCCCAAGTGTGACCCTCCTACAAGTAAATTTTGTCATTATCACTGGAAACTATGGGGCTGGAGTCTGTCTGGTCTGTCAGTCTCAGTTTCCTCCTCTGTAAATGGGTGTGCCCCAGTGACCTCTCCCATTGCACTGAGCCCATAGGTTTTGGCCACTATACATATCTAATGGTTAGTCAGTTCCCACAGGCTGGCAATGTAATCCAGAGTCATTTCCAAGGGAATCTGTCCTGGGACAGGCAGAAGGTCCTGCAAGAGGAAGGAAGCCAAGTCCTCCCCCACACCCCATCTCTGTGTAGAGAGTCCACGTGTGGATGGTGTCCATAAGGAAGTCTGTCCCTGGCCTTGAGAAGGTGCCCTACGCTGCCAGGCGGCTGGTGTTTCAAGGACAAGGCCTTGCCTTCCTGCTATCTCTCGGGGAGCTGGCAGCTGTTAACAAATCCCCTGCAATTTGCACCCACCAATCCTGCTTGCTCACTGGGCGGCCGTGAGCCGTTTTTCACGCAGAGCTGCACACAGCTTTGTCTTAGAGAGACAGCTCTGGCGGGTGTCCCTGAATGGGGCCATTTGTCCTCCATGCTAAAGGGAAGGCGGCTGAATGCTCTGTTGGGGTGGGCAGAGGCAGAGATGGTGGAGAAAGGCTATGGGGGAAGGTGAAGGTAAAGACAGAAGCCATGACACTATGAGAAACCATGGACACTGCCCACCATGGAGGTGTCACAGAGCCACCACACAGTCAAATGGGTGCAATGCTTATCTTCCAAGACAGCAGGACACTGGTTGTGACCTGCCTTCCCTGCTGTGAGGAGTCCCGGGTGGTAGAAGCCCTGATTGGCTTTGGACACCTCTGGTCTATCCCAGTCCCACGACAAATGAACTGCAGGGCTGCCACACAAGCTACTGTAGAAGGCCCCATTTCAGCCCCTCCCCCTCCCTGGATAGAGAGTTCTGCTAAGACCCTCCTTCACAGATCACAGGCAGAGAGAGGCAAGGCATGTCTCAATGCCTCTACTATGACTAGCTGACACCTCCTTTGGAAGTCATAGGCATGTCACACACCAGGGAAACAGAGCAGGCATATATTTGGGAACTTAAAGTCAGTAAACTACATGGTTTCCATTCCTGTTTGGGGGATTGGGCAGCTGCGCTGCAAGGTGTGAGGGTGTGCTTAAAACAGAGGTCAGACATAGGCATGCCCACAGTGCCAGGCTTGAGGGTAAGACTGTAGGCAGGAGGTTGGGCACAACACTTGTCCCTGAGGGGGAATCTCACTAGACCACATCCATCTTGGGAATGCAGACCTACAGTTCCTTTCCAAAGGAAGCAAGACATCTGTGTGATGGTGCTACCCCACCAAGAGCAATGCAGGCAGCTAACAGGCTTTTCCTAAAGCCACCCAGCAGTTCTGTGTCATATCCAGCCGTGGGCAGCCTGGCTGTGTTCTCTGATTGACAAACACCCTCTGCCTGTCCCTAGGAAAGGTTATCTCTTTCCACTCCAATCATTCTTCTACCTCTATGGTCCCTTTCTCCAAAAGTCTGCTGGTGCCTGTCAGAGTAGCCCTAGGTTTCCTTGATGCCTGCCACACTAGCTAGGCTCCCATACTTCTATTTTGCTAACACCCAGAAGAACCCACAGCCTTGGCTATGTAAGGGAAAGAGAAGTGTGGCCAGAAAAGCAGCAGGCATCCCCGCCCCAGTCCCAGCCCCACTGTGCATCCTCCTTTCCTTGGGTCCTTACCTTCTGGACTCTGACATTCTCTAGTCTGTTATTCCAACATGTGCTGGCTGCTCAGAGGGTCAGCTGAGGCTACATAGAACTAGTCAAGCACAAATGAACACCAGCAGAAGTATGCAGAGGACTCTTGGGGACCTCGAACATGGCAACTGCCTGATACTCGCACCCATGTAGGCAGAAGACTGAACCACTCAGTGCAGAAGAGGCTGACATGTGGTGGTGGAGGGGGTTGGTGGGCATTGCTACAGGTTTGGAGGAGAGTCTGGGAGGTGTCAGGTGCTGGGGGGCTGGGCAGGTGACCTTCTACGCTAGGAAAGGGTGGAGATGGGGGGGGTGCAGCTGGCTCCTCAGGAGCCTCAAGATGAGGACGCTGAGTGCATGTGCGCACGCGTGCTCCAGCTCCGGTGTGCGCAGAGGCTAAAGGCTGCAGCAGAACAAAGAGCTGGGGGCTGGGCATCAGAGGGCCCCACGTGGAGGCGGCTGCCTGGGCGGCTTGCTGTAGTGTCTGGGCTCTGCTCATGCTCTGCATTCCATCTCTGTCTCTCTCCTGCTTGTGCCACAGAGTGCTACCCCCAGGCCTGAGCCTGCTCACAGCTACCACCCTGCTCACAGCCACAACCATGCGCACAGCCCAGCACTCTTGACAAAGCATCTCTCCTTGCAGCATGATCTCATTCCATGGCCTTCTTGGGCCCCAGCCTGGCCTCCTGACAGGAGAGACAGACGGCAGAGGGGTGGGAGAGGCGCCCACAGATGCAGCCAGTCGCGCGCACGCACACACACACTGCTCAGCTATTCACAGTCACAGTCATAGCCATGCACCACCCCCAGAGCCCACACACAGCTGTGTGCACCCATAGGTCTACATGCGCTGAGACCCTTCCACAGACACACTATAAATGGAAAGACTCATCAGATCCATACATGTGAACACACTCCAGACAACCTAGGCATGAGCATACAAGCAGATGGTAATGCAAACACACAGACCTACACACATACAATGTACACATGCATGACATACAACCAGAGAGAGAGATGCATACCATCTACACACCCACACATCGAGAAATACCAGGCGTGAATACACAGGGAGATTGCCTTGAACACACTCGCAGCACCACACACACAGAGAATGCATACATGCATGATATACAGTCACACA
Source organism: Dicrostonyx torquatus (assembly GCA_028555095.1). NCBI lineage: Eukaryota > Metazoa > Chordata > Mammalia > Rodentia > Cricetidae > Dicrostonyx > Dicrostonyx torquatus. The sequence goes on along the minus strand of JAQHUG010000386.1, from coordinate 1,156,234 downwards.
TGCATAAAGACACACATGCAATCACAGCCACACACATGTATAGCCACATGTACCAAGTGTGGGGCCAAAGTCTGAGATGCAAAGAAACCAGAAAGGCACAGAAAGTGCTAGGTATGGTCAAGAACTGTAAGGAAAAGACAGACAGCAGAGGCCTTTGGGGAGGAAGGACAGAGACACTGTACAGGCTAGCTAGACAGACTGGAGCCCAGGCAAATGGAGAAGACAGTGGAGGGGGGAGCAGCTGGGGTGCCACAGACTGAGCACAGAGTGCCATGACCAAGACCTGTAGTACTCATTCACAGAGTCATGGGAAAGGGGTGCCTTTGAGGCAGAAGGAAGAGGTCAGGAGATGCGCTGGGGACAGACACATGGAGAAGGATGCTGCATCTACTGGCGCCTATGATGCTGGGTACCAGCTGGGTCTCTTTCTTAGTCTTAACTGAAGGAGCCTTTTGAGTTCTCAGAGGCAGCTATGAAGCAGGTGGGCAAACCTCTGACCACCACTCTGATGCAGGCAAGGTGGCTGAGAGACCCAGCCTGTGTCCAGGAAGTACTTCATCCCTTGAAAGCAACCAGTTGTTGAGGCCTCCTAAGACTGGCCTCTACCCTCCCAAGCAGGGAATGCCGTTCCTTCTTGGGGGCACACCTTGGAAAGATAATGAGTTAGGGCTGTTGGTTCTGACAAGCCTGTATCCCAACAAGAGACTCCACTTCCACCAAGCCACAGATTGCTGCATTGCCAGCTGCCAAAGGAGTACACAGACCCCTTGCCTTTGGCCCAGCATGGGAAGGGGCGCTGCGAACTGTGACCTTGTACTGCTGGTATGCAGATGGAGAGAACAAATCCCTGCTCAGAGTGATGACATACAACTCAGAAAGTACAGCATCCTGCTGGAGAGACCTGTGCCAAGTGAAAAAGTGCTTGGATCCCAGACGAGAAGAAAGGCCTCCTGGTCAGCTGTGATGGAGTAGGCAAAGCCCTCAGAGGAGGTTGGAGTCCTGGTCCCAACAGACCATTTGTGAGCTGTGTGACAGCTGACAAGCCACACGACCTCTCTGAACAGTGTCCTCGCCCACAAATGCAGATAATATTCTGTCTCAAAGGGCTAAGGTTTACAGCACTCCACAGACGACTGCATGAGCTATCAGGAGAAGGGTTTAAGCAATCCAGAGGACAGGTTTTCAAGGCCTGAGGTCTCCCCCACACTAAAGAGTAGTTCTGGCTTCCAGAGCGGCCCATTCTCCCTTGACCTTTTCTCTTTCCCCTCTTTCTTGATTTTGCCTGATTTTATTTATTTACTTATTTTCACGAATGAGATGGAACCCAGGGTCTCATACATGATAAAGTGTGCTGGTGAGTTTTCTGTCAACTTGACACAGCTGGGGTCATCTGGGAAGAGAGAACCTCACTTGGGAAAATGCCTCCATCAGACTGGCATGTAGACAAGTCTATGGGACATTTTGTTGACTAATGTTTTATGAGGAAGGCCCAGCTTACTGGAGGAGGCGCCATCCCCAGGCTGGTGATCCTGGATTGTACAAACAACCGAACAAGCCATGAGAAGCATCACTCCACGGCCTTTGCTTCAGGTCCTGTCTCCAGGTTCCTGCCTTGAGTTCTAGCCCTGATTTTCCTTCCAGATGGGAGAGGGCTCTCTGGAAGTAGAAACAAACCCTTTACTCTCCAAGTGGCTTTTGATCACGGTGATTTATCAGAACAACAGAAAGCCATGACACCAGGCAAGCACTCTACATCTATGTCATGCCCCAGTGGTCTCCCCAGAGATCTGCTGCTGGCCCCTGTGTCCACATTGATCCCTGCCCAATGTAATCTGTTCCTTGTGCTAGCTGAAATGGCTGTCACAGACTTGAGATTCTAGCCATGTTCCCATTACTCTCAGGACAGAGGACACAACTTTTAAGACAGGGCCTACATGACTCAGTTGCCACTGACTCCACCAGCTTCTCTCTGAGAACCACCATCCTTGTTTTAATTCTGACACAAAGTCCTGTTCTCCTGCCACTCAATGAATGCCCCTTTCACCCGTGAAAGTGTTTGTTCCTGGTTTTGTCACATATTCAACTCTTTCTCAACCTGGGGAAGCTTTCCTTGACCCAGCATAGTCTGCAGTTCCCAATCTCCTTCATAGTACTTAGCGCAGCTTGAACCTACAGATGCTTTATTACGTGTGCACATCTACATGCGCACACACGTGCATCCCCCCACATTATAGTCATTTATCCACGTATTCTGAATCAATAAAGAAGGTTACATCATTCTGACACTACACTAGGTGCTTTATGTGTCTCTAGAACTTACCATGACCCGTGCAATACAAGTCTCAATATCATTCCTGCCTTCCCAAGAGATCAAACTTAGGTCTAGAGATCATATACTCAGCAAGGGCAGACTAGATAGTCAGTTGTCTGTGTTGTTTAGAATCCGAAACACATTCATGAGGCTGGCAGCAGATGCAAAAGTGGATCTTAGAGAAAAGGGTTCATTTTGCTGTTGTTGTTGTTGTTGTTGTTTAAGTTGTCCCCAAATTCCAGTAACCATGATGTGCTCCCCCAACACAGAACAAAGATCAGCACCTTCCCTGGCCTCTGTAAAATAAAGGCTGAGAATCTGCACGCTGTGACCAGGTCTCAATAGACAATGTTTTGCACAAAAGCAAACATTTTTAGAAAAGCTAGATTGACAGGTTTATTTCTGTTAGAGGGTTTTGAATGAATGAGTGAGTGAGTATGAACGGTGTGTAAGGATCACGATGCATGTTTACTCTGCAGTACAGACTTGGCTATATTTAGCTCTGTGACCAGGAAAACCTCTTCTGCTTCTCCGAGCCTCAGTTTCCTCACTGGTGCAATTGGACAGATAATATAAGATCTATGCCAAGCACTCACTGCCGTGACTGAATGAGATGTCTGGCCGACCTTCAACACAGTGCCTATGCTGGGGTGTAGGATGTCTGGGAACCTCTGGTAGCTCTGGGGTGCCCCTGTGCTGGGAGACAGAGAGCTGAGCTCCAGCTGTAGGCCCTAAAGCCGATGGTTCGGCCATTCAGCCTAGACCACCTCTAGACCAACTGAGGCTCTCTCCACCTAGAGTCCCACCTGCGGAGCCACAGATAGGTACTTACCAGCAGACTTGGGGGTGAACTTGTCTCGATTTGCAGCACACACGGCCAAAAGTCTGTAGCCCAGGTCCAGGTCAAACCCCTGTTGGGCAGCCACGCGGCTGACAACCTGACAGTAGGAAAGGAAACAATCCAGGGTGAGTTACCAATTCATCAGAGCTCTGAGCCCAGTAGGGATACTTGTCTACCACACAATAAAGCAGGTGAAGCAGTCAGGCTATGGCAGGGGCCCAAGGCCAGGGAAGCTAGGACTCTCGTGGGTCTCTGTCAACGGCTTGGGTGACCACCTTCTAGCTAGCCACTGGCCGGAGAGGTAATACCACCTTTGCTAGAGTGGCCCCAGCAATCAGCAGGGCTCCTCAACTTAATCTTGTGAGTTTCAGGCCCAGGGTGCTTCTTTCCCTTCAGCCCTCCCCCACCATGCCTGAGCTTCTGCCCCTACCTCTGCAAGTGCTCACTGCCTCTGCTGTTCCCAGGCATCAGCTCATCCCGGGGATTTCCTGGAGATGTCCTGCATCCTCCATTATCCTGCATCAACAGCCATGCCCTGAGAAGCAGGGACTTGGGATCTACTGCTCTTTCCATAGTTTATAGGCAGAGTTGCCTGGCATATGTCAAGGGCTCCTGGACCAGGCAAACCAGATGATCTAGTTGGCTCTGTAGATCATCACATCTCAGTCTAGAAACTCAGACTCCTATGTTCTAGAGCTCAGCCTGGAGTCTGACACAGCACCAAGCCTTTAGAGTAAGCCCAGAATCTTACCCATATGGAGAGATAGGCGCCTTAGGGAGTGCTGTGTGGAACTGGGTTGCCCCAGGGTCCAAAGAGAGGTCCTGGACGCTCTTGCCCATCTGACTGTCCCAGGAAGACATATCCCTGGGTAACCCACTGCTTTTAGGTCCGCACTCCCACCTCAGTAGCAGGATGATGCTTCCTTGTTAGGAAGGAAGAAGCTTGGAGAATGAAGTCATGCAGGAGAGCAGTTGGGGAGGCCATAACTGAGTGGGGAGGAGTCTTTCCAGATGCAGTAGGAGGAAGGGAGGCTCAGTCCTCAAGTCTCTGGGGCTACCTATTTGGATGCTGTCGTGGGGCCTCCGGCTGCTGTGGGTTTAGCCTGGCATCTAGAGCCATCACAGTAGCAAGCTTTTTTTTTTTCCTTGCCCACTTTGGGGGCTTGCCACAAGGGTTCTATAGCTGGAAGGGAGGAACCTTTCAACCATGCCTGTGAGGCCAGCTCTCCTTCCCCTTTCTTCCCCATCCTGTTCTTACTTTCTTTGGAAGGGTATCACTGTGTAGCCCAGTCTGGCCTCCAAATTGTGATGCTTTTGAGTACTGAGACTGCAGACGCATCCCCACGCTGGACTCTGTCTCCTCATTTAAACTGAAGGGACAGAGAAGGGCAGACGGAGTGTCACAGAATCAGGGAGGAGGTAACAGCCCCCTTTTTTCAGGACTACCAGTACCTGCTAGATCAGAACTCTGGACCCTCTGTCCCTTCTCCTGGGAACCCCCTGCCAGGTCAATGTCAGCCAGGATGCGGGGAGGCAGTGAATTTCACTTTGGGATGTTTGCTTAGCTAGTGATGCAAACAGAATCCTTTCCTGCTCCCCAGTCTCAATCCCACAGGCTCTCTGGCCCTATGTTTGCCCCTGAGTCTCTATCCATCTAGGGTGGAGCCCCCGCACTGTCTGTGTCAGCTTAGATGTTGCAGTTCAGAAAGTCCAGAACTTTCCCCATTCCCCTGAATGCCTTCTGGCACAAGGCAGACATCAGGGAGATCAGCCGCAGTGTCACTGTGTACTTGGTGCAGTACCAAGGTCAATGCTGGGGGATTCTTGATGCCATTAGTAGTATCCTGAGAATCTGGCTTCCAGGAAACAAGAGTGGTCCTATGTGTGTGTGGTCCAGGTAGTCTGGCCAATGAAGGGTCAGAGCCACAGCTCTCTACCTCCAGGGAGGCCCCTGGGCCCTAGGTCAGGGAAGCAAGGCAAAGGTTTTACGCCTGGATGATACCAACCAGTCTTGCTGCTCTAGTTTAGAAAAATTATTCTAGCTGAGTTGAGCAAGAGTGGCCTGCGGTCATGATCAGGCTATAAGGACTTCAGGCCAGAGAGCTGACGGGTCTGCCATTGTCAAGTCTGGCACACACAAGGGACTTTGGGCTCAAGCCGGTTTTTGCTGTAGAAGAAACTGAGACATGGAAAGGATTTTACTCAAGATCACATAACACAGGTGTGGCAGCAAGCAAGCTGGTGCCTGTGACACTAGAAAGACTCATGTGTCTATCTGGGCAGCTAGTATCTCAGAGAGGCCTGCTCAGTGAGAATCCCTAGGCATGAAGACAAGCGGTTGCCCTAGACTAGATACATGCTAGAAACCAGCTAGTGGGCAGCTGGTAGACCTTGGGAGAGGCACCTGGCAGGGGTGTTTAGTATCAATACTTCAAAGAGTGAAAATATTGTTCCAGAGACAAGATAGGGAAGGGGCTTGCCCAAGGGAGTAGATGGTTCTGCTGTTGTAGCTGATGCTCAGAATTTGGGGTCTGCATGTGTCCCTGCCAGTCAAATCCCACTTGACCCAAGTGACTACCTATTTCCTGGACCTCAGTTACTTGACCTGTGAGATGGGTACAAATCTCACAAAGACGGTAGATTGGAATGAGTCCAGACAGGCCTTCAGGGCTTGGTTCAGGGGGCCTGTGGCCCAGAGCCTCACACTTAAATTGAGTCTGAGCAGCTTAGAAGTTGGTGGGAAAGAGCAAAAAAAATCAAAACAAAGCAAAAACCCAAACAACAACAACAACCCTTCCATGCCCATTTGTTGCCTGCAGCTGAGTGGTTTTTAATTTACATCCTCAAAGTAAGCCAGATCTGGAGGAATATGGAGCCAGCTCTCAGAGGTCACCTAGGGTACTGTGTCAACCTGCAGGCTTAGCTGTCCCCTAGCTAGGGAGGGACCCAAGCCTGTAGTCGTATGTATGTGTGTTTGTGTGTGTATCTGTGTGTGTTGGAGAGGGCTTAGCCTCCTTGCCCTGAATTCACTTCTTGCAAGCAGCCCTGGTGTAAGGATGGTGACCCAGGAGACCCCTTCCCTGTCTAACTGGCAGATTCTTCTTTAGAAACCATGAAGATGGAACCCTGGAAAAGAGAATGGGCGTCAAGGTCAACTTCTGTGACTGTCCTCTCTCATATTTCCTCCTGCAGCAGGCTCTCCTGAGCTCACAGGCCTGTGCAGCTGGGGCCATGTTTGTAAGGGGAGGGCGGCTGAGGGGCTTTCAAGGGCTCCCTTTGGTTGGGAGGCAGACTGGAGGGCAGGGGCAAACACATGCTTTATCGTGGGGATGAGGTATGAGGCCCAGGGAATTGGCACCGACTTCACAGTGCCCTCTGCCTGGAAAGACACATCTTCTCTGTCCTGGCAGATCTCAAGGGTCTTCTGGGGTGAGTCCCTCCTCCAGGAAGCCCTCATTGTCGCTCACTCCCAGAACAGACTCCCATGGCTATTATCCTTACTTGAGCACAGCTCTCAATCTCTGCTTCTTTGCCACCAGAACCTGTCCTGTCCAGCTAAAACCTAGGCTCTGTTCTCCTAGCCTGTGGGTTCTTCCCTGGGAATATGAGCTCCGAAGTTCCTCCTGTGTTCCAGAGCTACTGTGGTGACCCATAGCAGAGACTTGGTAAATGTCTGCTGAATGACAAAGTCAAGGCAGGGCCAGTTCATGGTCTGCCCAAGGGTGGCTAGGGCCAGTATCTCCAATAAGGCCAAGCTCGGGGCAGTATGTTGGGGAAGCATATTCATTTGTTTGATGATATACTGTGCATGGCCCCCACCCTCTCTTACCACTGCAGTTACAGGACACTGTGGCCTAGGCAACATCTGGTCCTCTCTATGGGGCTTAGACTGGACCCAGATCCCACAAAGAGGATTAGGCAGTTGGGGACTGAAGGACGAGGAAGACAGGGTCATGCAGGTGGCTTGAGTGAGACAGATGGGGCCTGTCTCTGACAGAAGAGCCCTGGGAGGGTCTGGGCCTTGTTACAGACAGACGGGAACATCCCCTCTAGGTTCAGGAAGGCCTTAGCTAGAGACCAAGCTGCTTTTAAGTCTAGGCACCACGAGCCGTCAGTTCTGAGTCTTAGTGCCCTCCTCTGTAAAATGGGCAACTCGAAGAACAGGTGGGTTCAGGGAGGTGGCATGTGCCACAGGCAGCTCAGTCTTTCTCAAAACATGGATCCCAAAGCGGTCACCACGTCTCCTCTTCTAAGGCAGAGCTATACTAGGCTCTTTGCTTCCTTTCCATCTGGAGCTCAAAAGCTGCCATTCCTGCCTGGCCATGCCTCCATTCCACACCCAGGACGTGCAGGCTGCCACGGTGTCACCCACACTCCCTCGCAAGCCCACTGCAGGCATTCTGAGGGACTGCCGTGCCAGTTACACACTTATGCAGGCTGCACGGTTGGGGGGACACTTAAAAACTACGGAAGACCTTCAGGTACTTCTCTGCAGTCCCAAGTTTAAGATCCTGCCCCGTCTGGATCCTAGAGCCCTACCTGGTTTTCTGGACACCAAGGGCCTTTGCACATGCTGCCTTGTGGGACCTGGCTGCGGTCAGCAGCCTGGTAAACTGTGGCATACGCACGTGTGATTTTGCATGACTGGCCCCACCTTTTAGCTGATAAAGATTCATACCGCTCTAGCACCATTTTCTCAGGCATTTCTCCACACTGCTGCCCCTTACTAAGAAATCAAACCGAAGAAAGTTTTATTTATCTTGGGGTTCCCAGGACTTGGCAGAGGGGACAATACATGATAAATGAGGGATCAATCAATGTTTATTTGTCCAGATGGATGGATGTAACAGGGACTCAATACATGTTCTCGAGTGGATGGATAGATGACCATACGGGAGTTCAATAAGTGTTCAGCAAATGAAGGGACAAACAAATGGCTGTGAAAAAGGAAGGCAAAGTCTTAGAAGTCGAGCTGTCCCGCTTCTGATGGAGCACTGGTCCCCACAGTGTACTTTTCATTAAGTGTGAGGAAGCCACACAGCCCATGGAGACCTTCTCCATATCAGACCCAGGGTCGGGGAGGACCCACAGGGCCAGCTTGCAGCATGGGTAGTTGTGCCCCTGGCCCACAGACAGGCACGTGGACAGGACTTCTGGTCTCACATCCGTGTTTCCCAGTGTGCTGGGTGAGGGAGGTGGAGACTCACCGTCAGGCAGCCCATGAGGCTCTGCTCAAAGGGCCGCTGGAAGGCTCGAGGATCTCCACACCAGTCCAGCAACTCGGTAGCAGCATTGTGGAAGTTGGCGGGGTTCTGTAAGTGCTGTGGAGAAAAAGGAAAAGGCTTGAGGTTGCAAGAGGAGGCCACCCCAGGCCTGACCAAAGAGGACACGGACAGAAAGGGCAGAAGGGAGGTCGCATTCTTCAGCTTTCTCAACCACCCCTCTTTACAAGGCCTGGCCCGCTGCAGCTGGATGAGGCCAGCCACCCACTTCAAAGACTAGAACCAGAGTTGGTAAAGGCCAGTGGCATTAGACATCCAAGGGCTCTGTAGATGCAAGTGCTGGGAAGGAGCCCCAGAGGGGTTTTGGAAGGTGGTACCCAGTCTCCATACATGAAAGCGGCCAGTCCTGCAGGTGCCTTCCTAACCACCCATCACCTCCCACCCTCTGCTCAGCCCAGGTCCTCCCTATGTATGGAGGGGTAGGGGCAGTTAGCACACAATGCTGTCTATAGTCTGGTGTATGTGGCTTAATGCTCCTAGCTCCAAACACTCCCAGCTCCCCAGATCCAGATTTTCTGGGCTCTTTTGGAGTCTCTTCCTCCTGCCTTACATATAGGAAGTCAGAATCCTGATGCCTTCAGAGTTACTTCAGGCTAGCAAGCTGCCAGGACAGAGAAGCTGCAAAGATCTAACTTCATCCTTAACACTGACCCATGACTCCCTGGGTCCTTGTCGCCTGGCATTGAGACCAGGAGCTAGAAGGCCAGCGCCACAGGGCAGGTTAGAGTCACAGCTGTGATTTACAGCCAGCACTAGGCCTACTGCTGCTGGTGTGGTCCCATAGGGTATCCCTAAGGTCCTAGCAGAAACCAGGTGTCCATGTCCAGGATGCTAGCAGCTCCAGGGCCCTTGGTGCTGGTAGGGACAGCAGGATCACACTGGCCTAGATGGACCACAAAACCCGCCTGTGGTATGAGTCAATTCACAGTCAAGGCAGGGTGGGCCTTGGAGCTGGCATCTCCAAATAGGGTTGTGGGAGCCCCTCTGGAATCAGGGCTCTGGGATCCCTCTGCCTGTGCCCCCTTATTAATTTAGGATGGTCCCTTCACCCCTCTCAGCTTTGGTCATCCATCTGTAAGATGAGAATGACAGAGTGCCATGTGGTCATGAGAGTTTTGGTTCCTTGCGCTTGCCATAGTATGGTTCAGGCAAAGAAAGGTTTACAGTGAGGCGAGATAAGTGAACTCAGTAAGAACATCCCTCTCCATGGAGAAAGAGGAAAAGAAAAAACAGAGGGGAGAGAAAGGGCGAGTGAGCAGTAACAGCCCGTGTCATGAGGCCGAGTGAAGATTAAACAAGACTGGGCTTATGTAGTTCAGGCAGAGTGCCTGGCAGGTGGGCACAGTTCCACATGGGGTGGCTCTTGGCTCCATCTCAGTCTCCCAGAGGTTCCCTGCTTCCCTTGTGGGAGCTCAGCTGTGTGGGGGCTCCCAGGCTTGACTCTCTAAAGCTGCAGCTCCTTATACAAGATTGCCAAGACAGGAGGGACCTCTGCTTAGACAGCCATACCCTGTGGGAGGGTGGCTGTCTGGCTTTGCTTGTTTCTGTGTTCACTTCCAAACACTGGGGCTCTGCTGGAGCGTTGCAGCCCAGGGGCTCCTTCTGGCTTGCACTCCACCTGACAGTCAGGTGCTTCATTTATTTGTGTGATGTCACAACCAATCAGCAGTGCCAGCAACCTTCGCACACCACTCTCAGGTGGCCATAGCAATGCCCTTTAGAGATCTGAGCTCCTGGATGGCCTCTGGGGCCGATCCCCAAGCCTGTTCCTGTTCAGGCCCTATCTGAGCACCAGCCTTCTGTGTCTTGCCAGCCTGTGTCTCCTCCTCTCCATTCACAGCTAGCTCATTATGGGATGCATCTCACAGATGAGGTAAACAGTAGCACCCCTTGGCTGGCTGTTGCCTAGAGCTCTGTGGCCTCAGCTGAGGCCCTTCTCTCTGTTTTAGCTGCTGGCTTAAGTACATTCAGAGACTGTGTCTTGATGACACACAAAGTGTACACCTGGCCCAAACCCACCCCAGTCACGGAGTCACGCAGCCCTGAGGCCATTACTGAACCTCAGAGCCCTCATCTATGAAAGGTGGGGGTAGGGGTGGTGGCAGCTTGCAGGTCTGTGGCCAGGTATAGAAGTGTGGGATAAGCATGTTACAGAATGGGGCCAGGGATGGCTGGAGGCAACTGGTGCCTCTCAAGCAGGGGCCTTGCTTCTCTTAGACTCTAGAGGATAGAAGCGACTTCTAGGCACTCCTTGTCCTGGCACAAGGTAAGTCTGAAAGGAGTGATGGGTGGGTGTCCAATTATCCTAAAGACAGCTTCTCTACTGAGGCCAGCCACCTGGCCACTTCACAAGGAACCCCAGTGGCCCAGAGAGGGAAAGGGACCAGGTGAGGGTGAAGAGCCTGAGGTAGGGAAGCAATCTGAACCCCTGGCAGAGGCTCTAAGCGGTGACTGGTCCCAGTCTTCAGTGTCCTGTTTCCCATCAGAAAGCTTGTCCATCTCTACAACTCCTCAGGGGACTGGAACGATACCATGACTGCTGAGTGTGTGGGCAGCAACTGGGGACACCAACACTCCAACCAGGGCTGGCTCCCAGCTGCCCATCAGTCTCTCTGTGAGTCATACAATCCATCCATGTGTCTGTCCAACCATCCAGAACAAATCCATCTCTATACCAACCTGCCACCCACCCATTCATCCATTAATCACTTTATCTGTTCCTTACCCATCCACTCATTCATCTGTCCTTTCATCTAGAAGCCAATTTATCCAACCAGCCACCCATTCATCCATCTATCCATCTATCATCTACACCTTCCCACGCATCTAACTCCCCAGCCATATGTCCATCTACCCACTTACCCACCATCCTCTTACAGAACCATTTACTGGTCCACCTTCCTCCATAACCACTTGAAATACTACGGCCCCACCCTGGATGGACTGAGTACCAGATAGGGCACAGTGGACTGAGATCATCTTGTCTCAGCTCAGGAGGGGAGCAGGATAGGTGAGGTTACTGGGTGACGAAGCCCCTGAACTCAGGCACAGGGTGTGCGGATGCTCTGAAGGCTGCCTAGGCCCTGGCGAGGTTGCTGGGCACCATGAACTGATTCACAGTTCAGGATTCTGATGACCAAGAGCCTGGAGAAGCACACCTTGTGAAGAGGAAGCTTTGGTTCAGGCTAAAGAAGAGGGGCAGCCTACCAAGAAGGCTGCAGAAAAGGGCTACACAGTGCCGGGGTGCTCAATGCCAGGGACTGCTGGAGGCTGGGGTGTGGCTGCACTGGAAGGGCTTGGTGTGGGAGTCCACGGTTGTGAAGCCCAGGGTGGGAGCCATAGCCTGCACCAGTCAGGGTACGCCCAGCAGACAGATCTGTCATCCATGCCCGCAAACAACTGCCTTTCTATTGTGATTAAGCTGTAATGCCTGAGACTCCACAGTCCTCGGGTGGAGGTTGGGCCCAAAGGGAGAACATCATTTCCAATCATCTCTTGGGGGGTTGTCTAGTGAGGGGTTCCCTGACCAACAACCCAGGCCAAGGATGCTAGAGGTGAACGGCCACTGGAGCTCAGCTGGTGTGTGAATAAGCTAACACCACTGAAGTAGTCTTTTCTTTCAGTTTCCTTTGCTGTAAAATGATTTAGTTTTCCAGAGCCTTTTCTTTTCTTCTAACTTTTTGGCATAGGATCTCATGGAGCCTATGCTGGCTGCAAACTTGCTAATGTAGCTAAAGGCTATCTTGAACTCCTGATCTTCCTGCTTCCTGCTTCTGGCGGGAGCAGAGGTCTGGGAAGGGAGACGGCAGAAGGAGTACAACAGTGTTGGACACCTCACTGAATGCTGACCACAGTTTAAAGCATGGTAGCAAAGCCCAGAGAAGGCAGGGTACTGGCCCAAAGTCACACAGCCGGGTCGAGGCGAGGCAGTGCCGGCGTTCTTGTGTGTGTGTGAGTCTAGTGTTAGACTGGCACTTAGGGGCCACCCTGCTGCAGCACAGACCTACTCCCTGCCCCCTCCCACCTCCCAGTCAGCCACACTCACCTGCTTGATGCACTGCAGACGGTCATTGGTCTGCTGGATGTGCCTGTCCATAGAATTCATTCTGGCCGTTTCGCTGGGTTCTACCCGAGAGCCATGAACGTGGTCCAGCCTGAGGAGAGAGGAGAGAGGGTGTCACTTGGTGGCACTACATCTGACAACCTTGCACAGCCTTCCAGCTACCCTCCCACTTCAACACTGGTAGTCTTGCCCTAGAGCGGTCCTGGGCACCCAGCTTTATCCTGGGGTTTTCCAGCAGGAAGGGAAAAGTGGGGGTTGTGTTTGTATTTATCTCTCCCAGCCTCATCTTGATCTCCTTTCACTGTCCTGGTACCTGTCAAATATTTATACTCTCTGACACCCAGCTCCTTGCCCATCATTTCTTTATCATCTCAATGACTGTTCGTTGATGTCCTGGGTAGTTTTATGTCAACTTGACACAAGCTAACGTCACTTGAGAGGAAGGAGCTTCAGTTGAAAAAAAAAATGCCTCTGTAAGATCAGGCTATGGACAGAAAAGCCTGTGTGGGCATTTTCTTAATTAGTGATTGATGGGGAAGGGCTCAGTCCATTGTGGGTGGTGCTATCCCTGGGCTGGTCGCCCTGGGTTCTACATGGTAGCAGGCTGAGCAAGCCATGGGGAGTAAGCCAGTAACCAGCACTCCTCCATGGCTCCTGCCTCAGCTCTGATGCCTCCAGCCCTCCTCCCCCGCTGCTGCGCATTAGACTTCCTGCCTTGGCTTCTCCAGTGAGCTGTAATTCAGTGTATGTAAGCTAAGTAGACCTTTCCTTCACAAGCTGCTTTTGGTCAGTGTTTCATCACAGTACTAACAACCCAGCTAGGACAAGGATCCAACCATCCACACATCCTTACGCCCATCTGCTCAGCCCTGTGCTTCCACTTGCCCGGGAACACTGTAAGACCTCCAGTGCTGGGGCTAGTGCTAGGCCCATGAAAATGACATGATCATCTAGTGTTCAAGGATCTCTCAGAACATGTATGCATCGTTGAAGCATCTGCAAGGCTGAGGCAGAAGGATCACCAGTTTTGCTGAGACGTCTGCATTTACACTTAGGTCAGACAACTGGTTGAGCTTCTTCTGCTAATGGTCAGGTGCTGGTCCAGGACCTGGGCACTGACAGACACTGCAATAGTCCCACATTGTAGATGTGGAAACCATGACTCAGTAAGCGCCAAGGCAGAATTCCAACCTATGAAACAGGTTTTAGGGAGTGCATGAGGGTCCTTGCTGGAGGCTGGTAGGGGTACAGAAGACCTTGGCACCTGCAGGGGTCCATCAAACAGAGACTGTCTCCTCCTGAGTACACTTTCACAGAACTGCAGCCAGCATTCATGTTACAAAAGAAGGTTCTTGGGGTCAGGGACAAACCTCAGGGCAGAAAGGAACAAAAGAAGGCCCAGGGCAGAAGGTCAATAGTACACAATCTGCCAGGTCATCTTGGTTCTTGACACTATTTGAGGATCTGTGAAAAATCATCCCACTCTAAACATGGGCAAAAAATTCCAGCCAGGGTCCCTGTGAAGTGTGTGATTTCTGGGGCTGGAATGATGGCTCAACGGTTAGGAGCATTTGCTGTCCTTGCAAAGGACCTGGTATCCCAACACCCGTGTGATGGCGCTCATCATCTGTAATTCTAGTTTCATGAGGTCTGATACCCTCTTCTGGCTTCCTCAGGTACAGGCATGCACGTGGTACATATATTTACATATTCAGGCAAACATTCATACACATACAGGGGAGAAAGGGTGTGGCTTCTGAAGGAAGCCAGGACAAGGATACTGAGTCAAAGCAATCCAGAAAATCAAGGCCAGGTCATTTCATTGACTGGCTGGAGAGCCGGAAAGGAAGCACAAAGAAACCCCAGGTCTAGAACAATCTGCACTCCAATTCATAGGCATGTCCAACCAGGAAAAGACCTCATGGCCCAAGCAGCCAGCAGGGGGCACTGCAGACAAACAGCAGCACCCTGAGGGCCAGAAACTGAGGCTGTGGAGACTTCCAAGTCCTCTGGGCACCTTTCGCTTCCAGTCACTCCAAAAGCACATGGGTGCCCTTTGCCAGGAGTGCTCTGTTCAGTACTCTGGCTTCGAAGCTTTGCTTTCCCCATGGAGAGGAGACAAGAGTATGAAAGGGGGGGGGAGGGATTTGGAGGTCCCATCAAGTTCTGCCTCCAAAGATGCTCAGAGAATGGCCATGCCATTTAGGACCAGGATCACAGGGAGGTCTGTAGCCTAAGAGCCCATCCAAGGAAGCTTCTGGCAAGTATAAGGAGCTTGCATTTCCCTGGTCAGCAACCACTGCTGCTTTTCCTAGGATCCCAGGTCTCACTTCAGGAGACAAACAGTGACAGACATGACCATTCTAGATCAGGCTAGTCTTCCCAGGGTTTCTATAATCAAAGATCCACAGGGTATCGGTGGGAAAAGTTGTTCCCAACCTGCCAGTTCAGCTGATTTTGATTTGGTTTTGTCTAAGATGACATGATCTACATCTCCCCAGGCTAGGCTCCATCCTAACAAATCAAGATGTGACCAGCTTGATAGAAAGCTGTCAGGAGACATTACAGATCACAGGGACAACAGTGGGGTCCCCCCAATACACACAATCTCACTGTAGCTCAGATTAGCCTCAAACTCATGGGCAATCTTTTTGTTTCAAATTTGCCTATTGCTGGGATTACAGATGCCTAGTTATCATGTTTTTATTTATAAAATATAGCACCTGGCTGAAGAAAGATACATATCACACAGGTAAGGTGATATGCAATACAGTTCTTTCAATTTTTCCCCCCAGATAGGGTATTTCTATGTAGCCAAGGCTGGCCTTGAACTCATGATGGTCCTGTTTCAACTTCTTGAGTCATTATACTTAGCTGAGGTGCTGTTTGGAAACTGCTGGTATTGCCAGGTGGTGGTGGCAGCACACGCCTTTAATCCCGGCACTCGGGAGGCAGAAGCAAATGGATCTCTGAGTTCGAGGCCAGCCTGGTCTACAAGAGCTAGTTCCAGGTTAGGCTCCAAAGCTACAGAAAACCCTGTTTTGAAAAACCAAACCAAAACAACAAGAAAAACAAATAAACAAAAAAATTGCTGGTCTCTATGGTAGAGAATGGGGTCATTAACACCAGTAATGAATGGAAATGATTAAGTCTGAATTCTGCAAGGGGAAAGGACTTGAAAGTTAAGGGTTCAGGGCCTGAGAAGAGTTTAGCATTAAGCAGAAGAAATGGGATATGGAGGGGGACAATCTGGCTTCTGTACCTTCTGTTTTTACTGGCAGTTCAGTACTGAGGCATGGCTGGGCTAAGTTGGAAACCTCTGCCTTTCTAACCATTAACATGCTATTCTTTCCTGTCCACGTTCTCCTTCATATTCCTACCTCAAGCATGACTGGTCCTCTAAGGATGTCCTTGCCCCAGTCAACTCACCCAAAGTCAGTTGTTTCCAAGGCCACCCTAGAACCTGAGCGTAGCACCCTGCAGTCAGGAAGTAGTAAGTGCTTGGCAGCCAGCAGAGGTCGCCCCGTTGCCACGGAAGCAGCACTCAGCCATGCTTGCCTCTAGGTGCCTTTATAGGTCCTTACAAACCCTTAGTGGCTGCAGCTCTAGCACCCAGGAAGGTTGGGGCTCTGTACCAACCCAAAGCAATGCCTTGATAGCCTCTTCCACTCTCCTGCCCTCTGAGTAGGTATAGGCTCAATCAGGGACCTTGACTATCCTGCTATCTCTGTCCATACAAAGCCTTCCTAGGTAATCTGGGGTGCTGCAACTCTCCCCACTGTGTGAAAAGGGCAAAGCTAGGTCTCAGTTTCTCTATCTGTAAATTAATGGGCTGGGCTAGTCATCCTCTGGCAGCCTGCCAAACTCCAGCATCTGAGAGTCTGGCTTCCTGGAAACTCCACCTCAGTAGAAAAAGAGTACTCAACTTTAAAATTCAAAGGTTCTTCCCAAGCTGGGGAGCCTGCTGCCTAAAAAAACTCCATGAAAACCCCACCCCCAAGATGGCCTAATGCCCCAGACACTGCCTCTTTTGAAGCTATGCCTGGCCAGGGTTCATTGCACGAATGGACGGTTTTGGGTGAGGATGTGGTCATCTGGCTGAGTTTTCCCCATTTACAGGAGTGGTTGTGCTGGGAGAAGCTTCTATTTACACCTGTCATCTCCTAGCAAAGCTCAGGTCAGGTTTGCCCTGTGCACTTAAAGCCTCTCTGAGAATGAATTGTGGAGAACTGAAGGGACTAAGAAGCAAACCTCTTCAACGATGCCAGAGGCAGAATGGAGCAGACAGAACAGACAGAAGCCTCAATCGGGCAAAAACCTCTGGCTTTATACATATAGGGATTCTTGGATTCTTCCTTGGACACAGGGACAGGACACCCCCCCCCCTTTTGGTACTGTGGTCACTCGGAGCCCTTTATGTAGCTCCCTAGTGTGGTACAAACACCTCACAATCATTTTATAAACTGTTTGCTTACTTTTTAGGCCTAGCTAGCAAACCTCAGAAGCTCCAGGCAGAGGTGTTTTTGCACTGCTATTCACCTATGGGCCCCTCTGCAATCTCCAGAGCAGGGATGTGCACACATGGGCTGCTGGCCCAGATGCACTCGAGCACACACATCTCCTGACAGCTTGCACAGGCAAGTAGCACATCTCTGGGGAGCTGTGTGAGCAACGGTGTGCAGAAATGATTCAATCACCATGCACATCTGCAGTTTGAGTGGGGGTGGGGGTAGAGAGTAGGGCCAGCAGCAGGGCTGGGAGGCACTACCTGCAGCCTGAGTAGAGACTGCGCTGAAACAGAACCAGGGCTGGCCAGCTGGGAACAGTCTCGCTAGGCAGAAAAGCAAAACAAAAAAACTAAAACGAACCAACAAAAAAAGCCAGGCTCTAGGGTACCATCCCAACCTTTCCCTATAGCAGTTTTAGATTTTGAGAGGGACACAGCTCACAGAGCTCTGACATGAGGCAGCATCACCCATGGCCTTCCCTGGTCTGGCGTCCCACCTCCACCACTATTAACCCACATCCCAAGCCCCTTCCTTGGACAGCTGGCTGATTCCTAGTCTGACTCGGCCTGCCCTTGGGTCAGAATGTCTGCCCCTTTCACTCATCAAGGTCTAGCAAACTGTAACCCCCGCCCCCCAGTGGCACTATTCACTCTGTTCCTATGCCCTCAGCATCCTTGTCAGACACCTGTCTCCCCTTCAGCTGGGACACAGAGTGTGTGGCACTCTGTGTCTTGAAGTCCTTACCCGGAATGTGCTCACTCAGCTACTTAGAACTGAAATCTTAGCTGTAACCAGGGGATCTTGGGACTGGGAGGTACTGGCCATCTAGGGCAGTGTTCTTAAGAAGTAACTGGTGTCCCATTAGTGAAAAGGACAATTTCTGGTAACCACGGACAAAAGGGATGATTTCTGGGTAGCAATGGGCAAACTTTTCCCATTTTCATAGTGAAGTCTTGAGTCTAGGAAAATGATTAAGAGGGAGTTCATGGGTCTTATTTAAGATGGAGTTAGCTACTTAACCAAGGTTGATCTAAGTGAGTTCAAAATCATTTTGAATGTAGTCTTAGTTAAGAGTGGGTTGGGGCAGGGTAGATGGGACTGAGGTAAGGGAAGCTCTGATGGAGACCTCCACCCCCCTCATCTGAAGGGGAAGTCGTGGGAGCTCAGGGAAGTGGAAGCAAAGGCAGGAGGAGGGCAAGACCCTGTCTTTGGTGTTTTACTCCAGGAAGAAGGGCGGGCAGCAGGAGACAGGAGTGAGGAAGCTCTGGGTGGGCAGGAGGCCTGCACAGGGTAGAGTTCCAGCGGATGGCTTGAGAGCCAGGCCTTTCTGTGGGGTTTGGGAAGGCCCTTTCACCTCCTGAGCCTGTGTCTTCTATGGGAGGACAGGAAATCTCCCCTCTGCTGGACTGAGCAGAGCAAGCAAAGACATTTAGGAGGATTCTGAATGGCCCACACCTGCTTCCTCTACTCAAGCAGCGAGCACCCTATGACTGGCTCCACAAAGCCCACACCATCTGACCAGTGGCTCCGGATACTTTGACACCGTGTTGGAGGTTTCTGGAAGGGTGAACCCTTTTTTTCTCAGTGGCCCCATCTTCCAGCATCCACTCCATTCACAGGAGTATCCTCTGTTGATGTGTATCCAGTCTTACAGAGTCCCAAAGGGCAGCCTACCTGCAGCCTGACATTCTGCTCTGGACTGTCTAGAGAAGTCACTGTCACACACATTGGAACGTGACCCTGAGAAAGGTCGGTCACTGTCCTCACCCACACTAGGCTCCAGACTGCAGTTGCATCAGGGCTTTTTGTCCTTTGGGCACAGGATGCCTTAGCAGCCTTGCAGTATCCCCAAGTCAAGCCTTCCTGTCCCCTCTGGCCACAGTTGAGGTTCCTGACACCACCACCACCCCCCTCACACACACACACACACACACACACACACACACACACACACACACACACACTAGGCAAGGAAGGGCTGGTTCAGCCTTGGGCGAGGCCTTTGGGAGGCTCTTCTTCTTCCCAAAGCCAGTCTCCCCACTAGGTTCTCTGCATCCCCTCACTTAGTGTCAGCTCTGCTGTGACTTATGTTCCAGTTATCATGGTCTGGCCACAGGGAGGAAACCGAGGCTCTGAAAGGCCCAATAACTTGCTTGAGGCCATAGTGCTGAGCAGTGGCGCCGGAATTCTGTCCCTGTTCTGACCACAAGAGTCTCTGCTGCACATCCCATTCTGCACAGGAGCAGGGCAGATCGTCATCAGCTGGACACTTCCTTTCCAGCCACACTGCCTAGAGCAAGGAAGTGACCATCAGGGCTGTGCTGTGCTGAGATGACTGACACAGCCCAGGCCACTGTGTCTCCCAGGACAGCAGCGCTCACACAGAGGCCCTGACCTGGCTTTGCCTTGAGCTCCTGTGGCTATTCCAGAGTCTCAGATACCAGGAAATGGGGAGGGGTTAGGGAGGCCAGTGGTTACTCAAGAGCTCTGGGGACGGGGAAGGAGGAAAACTGGGAGTCTTCCAGAAAGCAGTGAATTCAGGCAGATGTTCCTATAGTTACAGCTCTGGGCACAAAAGGTGTTTTGATTGTCTCCTACCTTGGCTCCCCACACCTTCAAAATCTACTAATTTGGTATTCTGGGGAACATGACGGGACAGAAGGAGCAACAGTATTTCCCAGAGGGAGCCCCCGAGAGCTCAACAGGTCCATAAGGAACCACATAGTGCAGGGACAGCTGGGCTGAGAGCAAGGATGAGAGCAGAACCCCCAACTCCTGCACCCACGACAGACATGGCTAATCAATCACTGCACTCTTCTTGCTTAGTCCGGACATTGACAGATGCCTGTCTACCCACCCACTCTTTGCTAACCCGGGAAATGAAGACATTCAGGTGAGTTAACCTTGTGTGT
Organism: Dicrostonyx torquatus; assembly: GCA_028555095.1. NCBI lineage: Eukaryota > Metazoa > Chordata > Mammalia > Rodentia > Cricetidae > Dicrostonyx > Dicrostonyx torquatus. The sequence goes on along the minus strand of JAQHUG010000386.1, from coordinate 1,136,317 downwards.
GTGCACTGTTGTGTGTCTATGTGTGTGGGGTGTGCATGTTGGTGGCAGTGTATGTGTGCGAGTGTAGGCCCACAGTTGACACAAGATGTCTTTTCTTCAGCTTCTTTCCATCCTTATTTTTTAAGGCAGAATCTCACAGTGACCCTGAAGTTTGTTGATTCTGCTAGGCTATGTGGACAATGAGCTTCCGGGCTCTGCCTATCTCCCTTGCTGCCACACACATTAATGCTGAAGTTATAGGTTTACACTACTGTATGGCTTTTATGTAGGTGCTAGGGATCTGAGCCTGGATGCTTGTGCTTCTGTCCAGCCTTGACTGACTCACCTCTAAAAGGACAGCGAGCAGCAGGAGGCTATCAAGTAGACCACACACCTACTTCCAGATCCCTGACGCGGTGTTCTTTTCTAAAACCCAGAGTGTGAGCAGGGCTCCCTGGAGCCCCCATGGATGGCGAGACCACACAGCCAAGCCGTCTCCTAGCACAGTTGCACAGCTAACTCTATTATTATATTTTGCAGATGGGAAAACAGAGGCTCTGTGTGAGTGTGCATTATCTCTCAGTCTGACAGAGGCGTGTGGCTGTCCAATGGAGCAGCTTCTTAATTTATTTCTGATTGTGCACGAACACCCACACAAGCGTGCGCACGTGCACACAGACGCAAACACATGAGCGCAGTGCCTGTGGAGGCCAGAAGAGGGGGTCAGACCTCCCCATCCCCTGGACCCTGGAGTTTTAGTTACAAGTGACTGTGAGCTTTCAGAGGTGGATGCTGGGAAAGCAGTGTGAGCTTTGAACCAGAGCCCTCTCTAGCCTCTTTAGCAGCTTCTGTCTGCTTCTGTTTATCAAATTTTTCAAAATTTCTCAAAAACTATATATATTTTTTTTTTAAAAAAGGAAAAGTATCAGAAGGAGACAGATTAGTGCTAAAAATGCAGATCGGAAAAACAAGCAGCAATTCTTATGGGTTAGACCTGAAAGAGACCTGGGGAAGCAGCAAGACCCGCTTCCTAACATTCACCTCCAGACACCCCTGTAGAAATGGACCTGGGAGGGTGGGTGTGGGCAGAGGAGAGCCTCGAAAGCCTGTGGAGGTCCTGCCTAGGCCTGGGAGCCCCAGGTGCCCTGAACCTCTCACCGTTGCACTTGGCCCTTGCAGATGCCAATGGAGGCCACAGTTTGTCTACAGCTACCACAGTGGGGTGTCGGGAACTTTCAGCACCCCATGTGGGGACGAGTGCCCATGCTAATGGTAACAGGAACTAAAGCTCTGTGCCTACTGTGAAATAACCATGTTTTCCCTGCAGAGCTGTGACTCAGGGTTCTGGGCAGAAGTCCCCCTTCTCTCCAGCTGGCTTCAGCCTCCATCATGCTGTCTAGCATCTTGTCTGAGCTCAGGGAGTTTCTGGGTATGAGGGTGTTAGGGGACCAAGCCATTGCTGTCTCAGATCAGAGGCCCTCCAGGGATAAGTGGACCCTTACTTCCTGCCTGGCGACTGTGACATGAAGCCCCACCACATGCACTCTGCGGTTCGCAGAACATTAGGGTGTCCTGACCTTGTCATCACACAGTCTTAAATAGGCGAGTGACTTAGTGGGGAAGGCACTAGGCCACTGGGTTCAAATCCTGCCCCTATTATATGCTGGCCCCTGAGCCCTGGGCTCTTCCGCAAGCATGAGGTAGTGATGACAGCAGCCACCCTGACAGGCGGGCTCAGTCAGTGAATTACTGAATGTGAATCTGCATCCAGCCCCGGCTACTAGTGCTGTACAGGGCCCCGGCCCTTCTGGACAATATCCGGGGAAGGAGGAAACAACAGAAGCCTGGCACCTGTTAGGGAAGACTTACATGCTGTGACTATGAATGTTAAAAATTTTCAATGTGAAAAATCCCAAAAGCCTAGTTTTTAAAGCCTGTTTACTAAATTTTGCAGTAGTGCCTTAAAAAAAGGCTCAGCTTGTAAACCGAGGCAGCTAAGGATGGAGGGCGGACTGAGGCACTAACCCTCAGCACCCCTCTTTTTAAAAGATTTATGTTTATTACTTCAATTGTGTCTATGTGTGTGGGGTTTAAGCACATGAATGCAAGCGCCCACAGAAGTCAGAATGTCAGAGTCCCCTGGAGCTGGGACCACAGGCAGTTAGCTGTAAGCTGCCTGACACTGGGTGCTGGGAATCGAACTCAGCTCCTCAGGAAGAGCAGTGTGTGCTCTTAACCATTGAACCATCTCTCCAGTCTCCACCCCCACTCCCTGCCCAACATTCCTCTTGAGAGAGTCTCCACAGGGGCTTGGAGGACATGAGCAACTGAGACTAAAAGTGGGGCAAAGCCAAACCCTCCAGGTGTAACTCCAGGCAGAGACAGGGAGTGGGAAAGGCCGGGTCTGTAAAGTGTGGATAAGGAATAGGGCAGGAGCGGTGAGACTTGTGAGGTCTCCAGGCAGGGGCCTGGGTACCCATGGAGCCTATCCAGGCAGGCAGTGGAGACAGGAGGCCAGAGAAGTCCACTGAAGGGTCAGGTAAGTGAGTGGCTGTAACCTGTCCCTGGGCTCACCTGAAGAACTGAGGCCCTGGTCAGATGAGACAAATGCTGTATGTTCTGCTCTGCTGGACTGATGGTCTCTACATGTTCCCACGTGACGCTGAATACTTGACATTTCCACAGGTATTGGACCATAAGACACACACACACCTTCCCCTGAACACGTGTGAAAATTCCATAAGCATGAAAGTCCCCAGAACTCACTCAGAGAAATGCTAACCTACAAGGCATATCAATGGGGATACCAAGCAAAGAGGGAGACAGAGGGGACACAGAGAAGCTGGCAGCAATCGGAGATGGTGGCGCCACCAGGGTGTGTGCAAGGAGGGACTCCCAGTTTTACATGAAGACTTGACCCCAAAGCATCTGTAGAAGGAGAAGCCCTAGGGAGAGCTGAATGCTGGGTCCTGGATCCAAGACCTTGAGAAGCTTCACAAGTGTCTGCCTCTCCTGGAAATCCCTACAGCTCCCTCTGCAGCAAGGCTGCCTTAGGCTGGGAGCAGAGGCTCAGCCACTTCCTGGATGGGCAAAGATCATGGGAGCTAGCTAAGGAGAAGACAAGGCCTGCTGCGGCTAACACCCCTCCTTCTCCCACCCAGGGGTCTATCGTTGGGTACTCTGTGTTTTGTTTTTGTGGTGGCGGGGGGCGGGGTTTCAAGCACACCAGCCTCTACATGCAGCTCTATGGACGTGCGCTTGACCTCTTTGGATCCGTTTCCTTAGTTGCAGAAACCTTAGATGGCTCTACACATGGAGTGCATCCCAACAAGCTCCTTCAGGTTCATCTTCCCACCTAGTTCTTACTCTAGCCCATTGGGGTGGGTCTCACTGCCTCTATCTTACAGTAAGCAAGGCCCAAAGAATTTACACAACCTTCCCAAAGGAACACAGCTGGTGTGTGTGTGTGGGTGTGTGTGTGTGTGTGTGTGTGTGTGTGTGTGTGTGTAAGAGTGACTTACTTTGTGTGAATGACTTACTTCAAGGGCTCTGGCTTAATCCCACATTCACAATGGCTCACAGTCGCAGCAGAGTGGGCCTATTTGGTGGCTTCCTGCTCAGCTCATGCCCATAATACCAGGTGACTGAGGTGCCCCCTGACTCTGGCCTTGGTGGGTGGAGGGGTATGGGCGGGATGATTTCTAAGGAATCCTCTAGATTTAAAATTTTGGGATAAGATCAAATAAAAATGAACATGGAAGCCTTGTTTTTTAGAAGCCTAAAACGCAGATGAGTCAGGGGAGCGGCCCAGACACCACTGGCTATGCCCAGCATGAGGCCGGAAGGAGGGCAACCCACAGGCTTTCTGGAGGAGGAAGGGATACAGCCAGGCCCTCAACGGTCAAGACATTGTGGGCAGAAAGGTAAGGCCTGCCCTACATATGAAAACACAAAGCTCAGGGCTTGTTTCAGCTAACGCTGGCTGATCAACCTGGCGAGTGCTAAGGGGTCTTTGTTGAAGGACAAGGTGCAGAGTGAAAACATTCTGGGTTCTCTCACCATCTTTTAATTAACATGCCCTGTGGCCTTGCATGATCCCCCGCTTCCGCTCAGGCTTCTAAAAATCCCGAAGCCCATTTCTGACCTGTGATTTCCCATTGCCTTACGTCTCTATAAGCAGTGTTTTAGCTTAAGTGGCAGTTGCATATTAATTACAAAGTTAATTATGGGCTGTGTAATCATGCTGTAATTCATTAGTTTACTCTACATTCTGAGAGCCTCGTGCTAATAGCAAGGGCTGACAGGGCTTCAGGAAGATCTATGCACACCGAGATTGAGGATGTGAAGGCCTGGAGACCCCAAGACACTTCCTTGGGCTGTCCTGCTGTGGGTCTGTGCCTGGTTCAGTGCTTCGTGTGGTTGAGCTTGGGGCCCTTGCTGGCCGACTGAAGGGAACACTTCCTGGCACACATGCTCTCTGGCAGTCTGAAGGAGGAAAACCCATCAGGGGCATGTTTGCTTCTCATGGAAGTTCAGGGACAGGAAAGGATTTATTTAAAATTACTTATGGAACAGGGAGTCACTTGCAGGTGACAAAATAACTCCTTGGACCACCAAAGCAAAGTGGTCATGGAAGTCCAGGTCACAAGGACAGGCTAAGGACGGAACATCAAGTCCCGGCAGAGGGTGGGTTGGGGAAACGCAGACTCTAAGCGGGAAAGGTCTGATTCCTGTTTGGACCAAGGGCTCTTCAAATATTCACCCTCTCCTACTGGACTCTAAAAGCCTCTACCAACCCTCTAGCTAGTCTGGGTCTCTTTTTCTCTCTTTGCTTCCCTGCTTTGTTTAGTCTCTGCTCAGCAGTGCACAAGGAGGACAATGAATCCTGCATCAAAATTCTCTTTAAGAGATGAGTGTGGTAGCACACGCCTTTAATCCCAGCACTGGGGAAGCAGGCACACAGGGTCTCTGAGTTCGAGGCCAGCCTGGTCCACAAAGCGAGTTCCAGGATGGCCAAGGCTGTTACACAGAGACACCCTGTCTCACAACCCTCCCCCCAAAAACTCCTTAAATTTAAAAATCTGGTAATGTCACCATAGGCTCAGGTCCATCTGTGACCTGGGTGGGTAGAGGATAGGGTAGACAGGAATGAGGCACCCCTGCTCACAGCTTGCCAGCTCTGGAATTGTTTCTGGCTATTCTTTTTTATAACCTGCCTTCCCAAGGCCCAGTGCTGCTGGCCGCTAAAGAATCAGAGTGACCCTCCAATGACTTTTAAAAGTCTATGTGAGTAAAGACAGGCCTGCCCTCCCGCTCCAGCTTTGCAAAGCTTCAGGTCAGATTTCAAATCCCTGTTGCAGGAGGAGGGACAACCAAGGCTGTGACCTGCCCCGGACATAGCAATCTGGTGGCCAAGACCCTCTGTTTTCCAAATATAAATCTGCTTGTTTATTTTTTCTGACAGCTGAAGGGGAGAAAGAGGTGGAAGGCCTTTCCCTTCTGGCTCTAGTCAACAAGAGCAGAGAAAGACTCAGAACCCCAGCTGAAGGAAAGGAAGATAAATAAGAAAAAACAAAACACGTCCTTGCGCTACAATGGAATGTTTTAAAGAGAGGTGGAAAATGCAAGGTCGGGGCAGATCTCATTTTCTGGCATCTCAGTGAGCTCAGGGAGGAGGCAGGCTGCTGCTGCCTGGGTGCTTTCAGGGGCAATCAGTTTTGGCTGGAACTCATTTGTGGGGAGCATAGGGAGGGGATGCATCTTAACAGTCAAAGCACCCGTGTTGATTTCCTTTCCAGGGAATACTGGTTTCCCTGGTAACAGAAAAGTCTGGCCTCCAAAGTTCTGACAGGGAGACTAAGCTTTGCCTGGGATGCTCCCAACAATTATCTGAGGCCAAGGCTTCACTGTCCTGTTTGCCCCAGCAGTGATCTGGGAGAGAGAGGTGTAAAAGTGCCAGCTCTGCAAAAATATAGCCACTGCTCCCCATCTCTCCCCCACCCCGGTGCTGGTGCAAGCAGCTACTCATCCCTAGATTCATCGCTTTCCAGGGCTTTATGGCTGAGCAGGTAAAAATGCCAGAAGCAGCTTGGAAGCAAGCCCATGTTGACAGCACCTGTGAACCCCAGGAGGCAGGAAAGGTGCAGAAGTTGGGGCAGCAGTGGGCTATTAAGAGCTAGGCTCTGTGCATGGCACTCAAGCTCTGACACAGAGGACCTGCATGGCGGGTCTCACTTTCTCTCTCTCCATGCTTGCCTACAGTTGTACCTAGATGTCCCAGATTTAAAGCTCATTTTTGTTTTTTCCAGAAAGAAATATTCCGAGGTCCGGCCTGAGAGGATGCCACCCGTGCATCAGGTGCTGGAGGAAGGAGAGGAGCTCCTGATGGCATTTGCAGAGTACTTATCCTGAGGCCACCACTGGGCGCTGGGCTAAGTGCTTGACATGTGGTATCTCATTTAACACGCTCTCCAGCTGCCCGGCAAGGCAGGAACAATTACCCTCACTGGAGGGAGTGGAGGGATTATATGACCTGCCCAAGGCCACCCAGTAAGTGCATGGCACAGCCATGACTCACACCTGCCCCTCTCCGAGGCCCATTCTCACAGGAAAAGGAAGGAGAATTGCGACAGAAGAGACAATGTGGCTAGTGGTTTCTTCCCTCATGGTGAAAAGGAGACAGATGTTCCTAGACTTTCCACTTGGCTTCCCTTCCCAGAGCCTTCCCTGCTCCTTTAAACATTCTGCACACTGTCCTCCCACAGGAGGACAGGCCACAGAGCAGAGACACCTGGAGGCTCCAGAACAAGGCCCCAATCCCTGAGTCCACCTCCGGCAGACACAGCAATGGTCACTACTCCAAAGGGCCTCTGATTGCATCTTTCACGGTCACAGTCCAGCGATCAGAGAGTTAGTAACGCATAGTGGGGGCTCAGACAGAGCCAATCAATGATGACAGTTAAGCTTTTCCAAAGCTCTCACCATGAATTCTGTGCTAAAGTTTTAAGCATTCTGTACATCATATTTTATTTTATTCTTTCAACTATGCTGTGAAGTAATAGCGTAAGTAGCCTCATTTCAGAAATGGGAAAACTGAGGTCAGAAGCTTTAAAAGCCACACAGCCAAGAGCACAGAGCTAGTAAGCTGTGGAGCCAAGAGTTGATGAAAGTTCGCACATGAGCAACCCTGCCCATCTCAGTCTTGTATCTCTGGTTCTAACCTATTAGGATAGGTGACAGTCAGGAACTCTGGGTTTTCCCTCTACAGTACCCACTCCCTGAAGAAGTTTTTGTTGTGCTCCAGAGAACAATACATAGAGATAGTACTCATGTGTGTTTTCGTGTGCATGCTTCTATGTGTGCTTGTGAGCCTCCAGCTTATGCTGCATGAATTGCAAATCTCATCCACAAATCTTCCTTATCGAGATGCTTGCAACAAGCAGAATTCCCAAGAACAGGCAGGCCTCCCCCTAGCCTTGGTTCCCTCTAGCTCCCTGCTCCCCTGTGCCTGGAGGGAGTCACGGTTTGGCTCCATGAGGTCCCTCTGGCTGCCAGCAGAAGGCCAGTTCACACAGGAAGTGGCAGTCCATCAGAAATGCTGGCTCCCTAGTGGTGTAGTCTGGGAGAGCTCCAAGGGCCCCTCCTGGCTGCCTGAAGCATGCTGGCTGCTCTGCTCCAGCCCTTGCTGTTCAGATGGTTAAGAGGGCCTTAAGTAGCAACAGTCAAAAGGGAAAAGATCCCCTGTACAAGCATCACAGTCAGTCAGCACCAAGGGGCCAGTAGTGGCTCCATCAACTCTTCTAACACGAACCACATGACCCATGGTTGAGGCTCCAAGAGTCTCTTACAGGACTTGGGTCTCAGATTTGAGCACAGAGGTCTGTCTGACTCAAGAGATCCAGAGCTCAGAACCATCTTACCATGTTTCTTGAGTACTGGGTTCTTCAAGTCCTCGAGCCCCTTAGGGGCCCTTAGCCACTAACACTGGCATATATATTTTACCTGAATTCTTTAGAGGGATGGGAACCTCACTGGTGTGTAGCCCCACCCTAGTTTGTATATGATGGACCACCGGGAGATTTTTCTGATCGCACTGAGTGCAGTTCACATTGTCTCCTCCATACTTGTCCTCTGTCCCCGAGACTAGGGAATGGAAGAAGAAACACAACTCAGGTGAGGTAAACCTGTCAGGTACAAGCTTTCCCAGCATCTTGGGCACCAGTGGCCCAATCTTGACTCTACCCTAACCTGCTGTATACCAGGCCAGTCTGATCAGTCTGATGCCCTTCCTAAGTTTTGTCTTGTGTGTGTGTGTGTGTGTGTGTGTGTATGTACACAAATGTGTAGGTGTGTACGTGTGTGTTGAACAGATGTGTAGATGTGTGTGCGTTTTTGTGTGTAGGTCAAAGGACAACCTTGGGTGTCATTCCTCAGGCACCTCCTACCTTTTGTTTGAGTGAGGGTCCTCACTGTCCTGGAACTTTGCCAGGCAGGCTAAGCTAGTGGTTAGCGAGCTCCAGAGATCTGCCTATCTCTGCTTCTCATCTCACCACAGCTGGGACTACAGTCCAGCTTTTTATTTGGGTTCCTGGGATCTGAATTCAGGTCCTCAGGCTTTCATGGCAAGGGCTTTACTGACGGAGTCACTTTCCAGCCAGAGTTCTGTCTTTTCTGAATCTGGAAAATCTGAAGCTAGGTTCATCCTCAGGCTCACTGAGAGGATTAAATCATGAGAGTAAAGAGAGGCCCTGACCTTCAGGAGAGGTGTAAACACACACACACACACACACACACACACACACACACACACACACACACACACACGAGACAGAGGCAGAGAGAATTTCAGTCAAGTTGCAGGAATCCCCAGCCAGGCCCAAACAGCAGCACTCCCCACCCTTCCTTCTTCCTGTGAGGTGTATCTCTCTGGCATCACACCAGTGTCCTGGCTCCTCCTCTCCAAGATGCCCTAAGCCCCAAACCTATAATCCCCAGCTGGGAAAATGACAGGCTTGCCCAGCAACTGCCCTCCAAAGGCCTGTGGGTGGAGAGCCAGGTTGTAGCCTTGGTGGTGACTAGGAGGAGGGCCCAGAATACACAGTCATAGAGTCACGGGAGGTCAATAGCAGAGGAAGATGTCCTGGGGGATGGGGATTGTGGGGAGAGGGAAGATGATGGAGAAGGCCCAGGGAGGGTCAGCAAAGGCTTTTCACTCTTGATCTGAGGCTAGGGGAAGGAGCTCAGCTACGGAAGCTCAAGGCAGTCAAGTGCACTGATTTCTGGCCTGACCTAGGTATTTCTAGATGGAACATTTGAGACCAGCCTCTGGGATGGGTGTGCAGCTTGCTTTGGAACCCTGAGTGGCCTCTCTACAGTCTTTCCCTTCCATATACCCGACTTGGCAGAAGGGTGGGGAATCTTTAGGCTATCCACTCACTCTAATTCTGGCGCACGCGCGCACACACACACACACACACACACACACACACACACACACACACACAAACTCCTCTGCCTATATCCTTAGAAGGAATATGCTCATTTGTGGGTGGGGCCACAGGACTACCCTCCTTGTTACCCCCCTTGCGAAGGCTCAGAGAAAGAATTCAGGCCTGGATCACCCACAATGGTTCCTCCCCACAATGGCCACCAAAGAACTCTCAAACCTGGTCCTGTCAGAGCTATCTCCTGCAGCCAGTCCTGGTAGGAAAGCTCTCACCAGCCCTAGAGTTGGTTGGCTCTGGATCGAAGACCATGGGGTCTCTTGGCTCATCACAACAGACACTAAGGGCCTGACTTAGAAAAGTGATGTTCCATATCAGGCTGTGCTGCCCTGATCTTCTGTCTGTACCCCCACCCCCGACACACACACACACACACACACACACACACACACACACAATCACACACGAGTGGCCCTGGACAAGCCATTTCCCTTCCAAGCTTTGGTCTCTCATTAAAGTTAACATAGTAAGAAGCAGGACCCAGAGGTGGGGGCTGGGATTTACTCTATGGAAGGAGAGGTTGGAGTAGAAGCTGGGCTGTGAGAGCAGCAGTGTTTGTGGAAGGGGACTGGCCAGGGTGTTGCATCTGAATGAGGTCAGCATCAAGGTTCTGAGTGGTTCTGTCTGATGTCACTACCCTGTGGGCACAGTCCCTGGAAACAAAGTTTTGGTGGTACTCCCAGTGTCTAGATCACATGGAAGGGACATCTGAGGCTTCCTGATAAGATGAAATGGCACTGACCACTTGGAGTTTCTCCATATGAACAGCTGGGGTTCTTTAGAGGAGAAAGGGCTACAGCTGGTAGCTCAGCTAGGCTGAGCACAGAAGGGCAGGACAAGGCTTATCTGGGTATGACTATTTGTGCATCCAGGCTCCAAGCAGGGAAGGGCCCTTAGGGGTACCAGGAGACTAGATTGAAAGTGTCAGGATCACGGGATGGACTAGCCAAGGGCTGGACCTGAGAAGCCACCTCACAGCCACCATCACCTGCTGCCCTGTCCTGTTCATACCTGGGGAGCCAGCCCCCCAGAACAGTTACATTGGAGACTTTCCGAGTTTCAAAAGCTGTCACTGGTGCTCAGGTGTACTCAGGTACTTCCTCTAACCATGCGCCCAGGAGGTTAGTGGAGTCCCTGGGCTGGTCTCTACTGGGAAGTAGGCCCACTGGATGGCCCTGGATACGGGCCTGCCACCATCCTGGCACCCTTCCATGAAAGGAATAAGAAAGAGGGGCAAGTTAGGGAAGGATGCTGCTGCTTTCTCAATCCCCCTGTCTCTCCCCACGTGAGATTGTTGACTGGGAGCCAGGGACCTCAAAAGAGGGCGGGTGGCATAAGCGGCAATTGTTCCCGTGGCCTGCCCACCCGATGTGCCTGCTCACCCGCTGCCCGGTCCCCACTTGCTTCGGTCTCACCAGCCCCTTCCCTGCCCCCTTGCTGGCCTGAGATGGCTGTTGCCATAGCAACCCTGCTCATTCAATCCGAGGATAATGAAGCCAATGTGTTTTTCATTCCCATGAGCTAGAGAGCAGGAGCAGCGTGGCAGGGGTGTGGGGGGGGTTCCCCTCCCACCCCTCCTTCCCTGGGAAGAGACAGCAGGTGGGGCCTGACTAGCCGAGGGTCAGACACTGGTTTGTGAGAAAGGGACAAACCTTGAAGCCACCAAGCTTTCAGTCCACCAAGGCAGGCACGGGTTCGGCAATGCCAGCTGGAATGGTAAGTCCTTCTTGCCAACAGTCAGATGAGAGGTGGCCTGACGCCACAAAGAGTAAATAGGGTGTAGGAGCCAGGCAGAACAGGCCTCTACATCTAGCTGTGGGATCTCAGGTTGCTTTGTTCATTTCTCTGGTCTCTCTTTGGTACAATCAAGTCCCCCAAGCCCTTTTTGGGTCTCACCTGATTGTCTAACCTCTTGTAGTCCCCAGAGATTCAGAATTCCTGTCTTCTAGAAACTTTGAACTGAGGCTTCCAAGCCACACATGGTGGCACAAACCTGTAATCCAAATACTCAGAAGCTAAGACAGTAGGACTGCTAAGAGTTTGGGGGCTATCCTGGGCTATATACTGACTGGGTCCAGCATGGGTTACATAACAAGACTGTCTTTAAAAAAAAAACCAATCTATCAACAAATAAACAAACAAAACTCACCAATCTGTCAAAAATAATTCTGACCATTTGCTACCAGTAATTATCTCTTTAGGCTGCTGCTGGGGAAGGGCCTCACCCAGTAGGTTCTTTATAAATATGTACTTTCCTTCTCCTCTCCTTCATGTACCTCTGATCCCCTGCTCAGCGACAGCAATGTTTAGGAAGTGTCCCATATGAATCAGTAGTCAGCCGCTCTGACACTTGCCTTCCTTTGTTTTGGGGCCTGCCCATTCCTCAGGAAGGGAAAATGAGGCACAAGCAGTGCTGGCCTGGTCAACAGGTAGGGCTGTCTTGAAAGAGTGGAGCCACATCAGGGATCCGTGGTCAGCATTTGCCACCCTTCTAGCCTCCCCAGTCTCTGCAAGGCAAGAAGCCAAAAGTACTTCTGCAGAGCCTAGGCTGTCTCCCCCATAACTCAATCACCTGGGAGGCCAGTGGCCCTCTGCCTAGCCAGACTGACAGATGAGGGGGAGGGAGAGGAAACTTGCCAGGGAGCCAGTGGGGGTAGGGAGGCCAAGGTGGAAAAATCAGAGCAGGGTTTGAAAAATGAAGAAATAAACCTGCCAGGAGGGAGACAGCCTCAATCTGTCCTCCATAAAGCTGTCTTACGGCCACCAAGGACGTTGGAGGGTGGAGGGGACCAGAGATAGCTCCTCCTGGGACCTCTGCTGCCCCCACAGCCCAGCTGGCCTCCAGATCTGGCTTGGTGAGAATCTCAAAGAGGGGGCTGGCTGGCTGGGCTTCTAGGGTAGAACGGGTAGCAAAGGTGGGGGGAGGTAGAGGTCTGAGTTCTTTCTTTGGCTTTTCTAACATTTGCATACAGTAGGCACCCAGCACTGGCTTCTGGACCAAGTGAGCGAAGGATGGCATGAACATGTACTGTGGTCAGCTGACAGAGCCTGAACACAGGCTAGTAGTTACCGGGGAACCCACAGGAACCCAATGCTCACTGCACGGACAGCCTAGTGTCATACTGCAAAGTAGAGCCCCTCAGTACCTAGCACCTGGGCCCAAATAAATCTACCCTCTGTAAGAAGCTTCTCTGCAGGGTGGGATATCTCCTCATGGAATCCCTGGTAGCTTCCATCCTAGTCAGTCTGGGCAGGGGTAAACCCTCTGCCAAGTAAACGGTAAGTGTCCCAGTCTGCCCTGAGCTCCTCCATTGGGCTGGGAAGACTCCTGGTTTCTAGAAACAGCAAGTGACCCCCCCCAAAAAAAATTGCTCATGACATAAGACCAAAAGGACCTTAGAAAGCAACCAGAGAGAGACAGCAGAATAAGAAGACTTCCTCTGGCAGGGTTGAGGTAATTCTGTTTTTCACCTGTCCCTTCTGTGACTTCCAGGCTGGCTACCAGCAACATGTATTACTAAGGAAAACAGGACTCCTTTAAAATTGAAAATGAAGGAGTTGCTCCCATGCTGCTGACTTCCTGCATTCATGGGATAAAGTTGAAGAAACTCAAGTTGTATCAGGCAGTGAATGGCGCACAGAATCTTCCACTGACACCCTCAGGCTTGGACAGGTGCTTCTAGGAAGACAGAAGACCAGGTCAGTCTTGTCTTTGCTGTGTGACACCAGGCATGCTCTGTACTTCTCTGTGCTCTGCTGTGCTCCCTGGCCCCCACCTTTTCACTTCACAGGCTGCATGAGACGACTGAGGGTTTTTGACAAGTTGGATCCAAACTATAAGGCCCTGAGAGCTTCTTCTATAAGTGGGCCACTGTTGGAATAGAGGGCGGCTGAGGTCCTTCCCAGGCAGGGTGGAAGATTCTGGCCCTGACTCAGGAGGCTGGGGACAGCTGAAGAGCCACTGTTTACAGTGGAAAGAGCCTTGGAACAGGCTCACTTTTCCACTGTTTTTGTGGCACTGCTGTGGGGGGCAGGGCTTCCTGAGAGCGGGGCTTGCCAAGGCCACATGGAGCCCAGCCCTGTATTGGCCTCCAGCAGGAAACAGCATGTTTTCATTTCACAGGTCCTGCTAGGCAGTGTGTGCAAGTTGGGCTGCAAAGGGGCTCAGGGACCCCCCCCCCCGGGGACATTACTTCCCCACCAGCTTCAGTCATGGGTACCCAACACACTACATGCACTCATGACCACTCCACAGGCTGCAGCCCAGATTGATAGATGCCCAAGCAAGTGGGACTGTTCTAGCCCCATGATGACAGCAATGCCAGCTGACCACTGCATACTTGCAACAGGTCAGACATGGCAGCCTCAATGTCTAGGAAGAACGGTCCCGTGATCTCTTGCTGGATGCTCTTGTTCTGGTCCTGATGATCTGTTTCAGGTCTCACACATCATCTTCTCCCTTTGGCTAGAGATCAGACACACGCAGGAAGAGACCTCCCTCAGGAGAGCAAGTGCAGACTGGAGCTATGGCAGATATAAGCCAGAGCTGTGCATTTACTGCAAGGACTCTTGGGTTTTTTCAGACAAACCCTTCTCAGCCCTAGACCTTCATTTCCCCTAATGCAGAAGACGTAGAATGGTGAAGACATGGGATGATTGCATCCTCAGAGCCCCTGGCCCTTAATAGCTCCAGACTTCTACATTTGGCTTGCTCAAAGGGCTCTGTACCATCCTGGCATTCCATTTCCGACGAACAATTTGAACATGCTAATGCCCACCCTCACTGGACTTGCATTTTAAAAGCCAGGCTTGCAAAAGGGCAATTCTGCTACAGAAGATATCTCTAACATTAATCTCCTCCTGTGGGAACCCAGGGAGAATTGGCCTCATGTTCTTCTAATTAACCAAACTTTCACCAGCTCCCCACTGCCCATTAAACAAAGGTGTGCCCAGAGGGTCTAGTCCCATGACATACCTCCTATGGGCCCCTATGGAGTTACACCTGAGTGCTCAGCTATGGGGCTAGCTTTGGCTTTCCTCCTGATAGCTCATGTTTTACCCAGTTCAGATGGCCTTTCTCGGTCCCTGCCATAGGAGTCGTGGGTCTCAGGCAGCCAGCCCTACAGACTCACTTTGTTTCAGCAGCTATAGAAAACTGGGTGCAATAACTATCCTAGAAGATGCCAAGAAGGCTTCCAACTGGGTGGCTTGTGCCATAGCTGGTAGCATGGGATATGGTGGCCATTCTGCCATTCCTGGCTGAGTCTGGGCCCACTGGATGAGGAGGTATCATTCTCCCTCTCCCTACGATCTGAGAATAAGGAAGAGTCCAGGCCCTCTACAAACAACACTGCCATGAACCTCCAAGCTGTTCCCTGTCATATTGGAGGCTGGCAGAAATCTCTGCCCTTGCAAAGCTTGGTGGACTCCCTATGCCTACACTCAAGGTTGGGGGCTGAGGCTTCAAAGTCAGGTGCGGCCAGTTCAAATTCTGGCCCCACCTTCCCGTGAATGTGTTGGCGTGGGTGGAGTACTTAGCCTATCGGCTCCTTTGTATACAGACAATTTGTGATTGTGGTTGTTGTCTAGTTTCCTAAAGCAGAGTCTTGCTATATAGCCCAAGCTTGGTCTCAAACTTGAGGTGATCCTGGTTTGGTGTCATGGATGCTTGAATTGTAGGTGCGCACCACCATTCCAGGCTTAAAACAAATGTCCATGAAGTTTAAATTAGATGGTGCATGCAAAGTAACTGGAGAAAATAGTAATTAATATAACTACCAGTAAGGCTCCCCTAACACATACAACAGTCGTAAGCAGTCACATGCACACCACACTGTGACACCATGATTAACAGCAAAGACTGGACCTCAAATCTGGTGGCCAGATGGTGTTGATGTTCACCTTTAACCCCAGTACTTTAGAAGCAGAGACAGGAGGATTGCTGTGAGTTTGAGGCCAGGCTGGTCTACACAGTGAGTTCCAGGACAACCAGGGCTACAAAGACAAACCCTGTTGTAAGAGGGGGCGGCTGTGTTCCCAGCATCTGAGAGGAACGCGGGCCCTTTTGTTCTGTCCCACCAGGCTCCCTGGTTGCACGGTCGCTTGGCCTGCTTTTGGTCTTGGCTTATACCCGGAATAATCACGCACAAACTGTATTCATTTAAATACTGCCTGGCCCATTAGTTTTAACCTCTTACATATTAGTCTAACCCATATTTACAAATCTGTGTGTCACCACAAGGTGGTGACTTATCGGAAGATTCTAACCTGCATCCATCTGGGGCCAGAGCATCACGGCGTCTGCCACACTTCCTTCTTTCCTGCCTTCTGTTCTGTCTACTCCGCCCACCTAAGGGCTGTGTCCTATTCTACAGGCCAGGCATTCCTTTGTTCAACCAATGAGAGTAACCCAAAATACAGAAGAACCCTCCTACACTAAAACCCTGCCTCAAAAAACCAAAACAAACCAAGTTTGGGCTCAATGGCCTTGGACAAGTCACCTGCTCTCACTACTTAGCTGTCAAGGTAGATTCAAGGTGGTTGTCTTGGTGTCCTCTGGTCCTGTGGCCTTTTATCTGTTTCCACAGGGGCCAGTACTACTTCCCTTGCCTTCACAGCTTAGAGGCCTCTGATGAAGGAAGCCTGAGCACTAGTCAGCTCATTCTAGGGGCAGATCCGGGAAAGCTGAGAAAGCCATACAGTCTGGTTCAGACAACACCTCTCCCTCTCGGCCCGTGCTATCATCTAAGCACCTGAATTATCACACTGCCCAGAATTCAAGGCTGGAGATCACTTACTTCTGCTATAAGGGGCTTCTTTCCAGGAAGAGACACTACAAGTGTGCAGCTTTGTACTAGCTAGGGAGGTCCAGAAAGGAAGTATGTAAAGACTAATAACAGGGCTTTATTAATTGATTGACAGGTCTCATGTAGTCCAGGCTGGCCGAAAACTCCTACACCAGGTAATGGATGATGGTGTCAGTTTTTAAGAATCTGTGCTCCATTCAGGTTTGTATTCAAAACCCTGCTTAGGGTCCTGCACTACATTTCAGCATCAAAGGCTAGAGGAGATGATTCTAGCTTAACGTTTCATAGTTTAGCTCAGTTTCCTCCTCTATAAACCAAGGATGACCCTAATCTTCACCTGCCAGGAGGCTGTCAGGGTGGGAAGGGATGATGTCATCACTGTTTCTATCACTAATGGCTACCCTCAGAGGGATCAACGACTCGGTTGTACTCTGTCCTGCTACAGGATTTGCTTTTCTTGTAGGGTGAGTCTCTGAGGTATCACATACTGTGTACAAACCAACCCAGAGAGTCTGCCACCACTCTGAAGCCAAGCTCTGGGCGTCTCTTTTCCCTCGAGTCTCTTAGCCAGGTGCTGCATTAGGCCTTTAGGAGAAGATGCATTTGCTCAGGAGGATGATGTTATAAGAGGATGCCTATAGGAAGGTGATGCTGTGGCCTAGGAGGATGGCTCCAGCAGGCACTGCCTAACCTCGGCTCAAAAGAACTATGCTGAGCTGCCCTTGGTTCTGCCCTTGCCACCTAGGCCGGGTTCATATCTCATAGCTCTGCTGTCCTCTAGTCTGGCTTTACAGCTTCCAGATGCCCCAGTATGTTTTGTACCCCTCATTCCACCAGCATTTATGCCATGTCTCCTGTATGCTGCTCTTTTCCACCACATATAACATGCTAAGATTCCACGGAACACTGCCGATGGAGAGTGCAGTGGGGAGGGGCAGGTTATGCAGAGGTCAGGTGGTGATCCCACACTGAGTACTGGCCTGGGGCTCCTCCTGCCCAGGAATGAACCACAGTCATCCATGAGGGCCCACACCCATGCAGGCTGGCTCTGCAAGTGGGATGCCAGTGGGCAGAGGAGCTTTGCCCACTCTTCTGAGATAATGGTGCCACCCAGGCCTTGACGTCATCCTAGGTGGAATGACACATGCAGGCCTTAGCACTGAAAAATTCCTTCTCTGTCACTTGCAGGGGTCTAGCCACCTAACTAGAACAGGTCCAGCCTTCCCACATTGACCTATGAACTCTCTGGAGCAACTACAAGGGTTAGAAAAATGAGAACCATTTGGTCACTGTCCTATTGCACGAGGATTCTTGGTGAGCCACCATGACAGCTGCCCTGGCTGGACCTAGGGACAGGGCTCAGGAGTTGGTTGTTGATGTGCAGGCGGCAGGCTCTGTCTTTGGGGTTGGCAGAAAGCCACTGAACTCAATGTTCTGTGGCCAAAGGGAATGGGACTTAAAGCTAGTGTGCCTCTGGGATCCTGGTGGGGACACCTGATTGTCATGAAGCTTTTTGAGCTGAACAGTCTTTAAAGATCACAAAAAAATGTTGGTTTAGTAGTACAAAATTGGAGCCACAGGTAGGAACAGGTCTTGCCCACAATTTCCCAGTGGAGCCACGTAGTTTCTAGGCCAGCTCCCTTCTGGAAAGATCACAGGTTTCATATGAGGCCACTTGTTAAAACTCAGAGGCCTGGAGCTGTTGCGATGGCCGGCTGCTGTGCATAAGCCTAAGGATGTGGAAGGTCCTTCTGTTTGTGTGTTGCTTTTATTGGTTAATGAATAAACTGTCACTATTCCTGAGCAGGGAATAGTGGTAGGCGGGGGAAAAACTAAACTGAATGCTGGGAGAAAGAAGGGCAGAGTGAGGGAGAAGCCATGCAGCCCCACAAGAGACAGATGCCAGAACTTTACCCAGTAAGCCACAGCCACGAGGCAATACACAGATTAATGGAGATGGGTTAAATTAATATGTAAGAGTTAGCCAATAAGGAGCTAGAACTAGTGGGCCAAGCAGTGATTTAATTAATACAGCTTCTGTGTGATTATTTCGGGCCTGAGCAGCCTCATTACAACATAAGGACCTGAGTTCAGATCCCCAGCACCCATCTAAGAAGGCAGGCATAGCAGTGAATGCTTGTTAACTCTAGTACTGAGCTAGGAAAGAGGCAGATATTTAAGTTCCCTGGCCAACCAGCTTAAGAAAATTGTCAAACTCTGGGTTCAGTGAGAGGTCTTGCCTCAGAACATGAGTGGAGAGTGACTGAGGAAGACACTTGAAGTCAACCCCAAATTCTACACACAGACACATATAGATACACACAGACAGACAGACAGACAGACAGACAGACAGACACACACACACACACACACACAGAGTTCAGAGGCCTGCCTGAGCTCAACAGCAGCCCACAGAATCTAACTCCAAGAGACAGCCCAAGAGTTTGCATTTAATCCAAAGATTGTGGTGGCCCTATACTCTAGCTGGTTCAGAAAGTGCCGTTAATATATCCACATGTCAGTCTAAAATTTCCTGCTCACAAGAGGACTGGTATGTGTGTGCGTGCACACATGCAAACACATAGGCTGGGGGCGGTGGTAGTGTGTGTCTAGGTAGTGTCTTCGTAATGAGGAAATCCCACTGAATGGCTGATGGAGAGGCATCTCTGTTGGGGCAGGAGTCCATGGTCTTTGGTTCACAGATGGAATGGGTGCTTCTCAGCTATTGCTATGGGTAGGGATGAGATGAGTGGGGAGCCAAAGACAGACCACCCCATTCACATTGGCCTGGCTTCTAAGTGTCAAAGCAGGGACTTGAACCTGGCAGGTTTGTCCCTATACCACCCACTTTAACCAGTTGTCACATGACATTCTTTATCACTCCCAGCTACAGCTGTAAAATTGTCGAGTTTTCCAGTGACCAAGTAGTCACTGGAGGTCCAGGCTGATCCATATTAGCCCTTTTTGAAGCTAGGTGGGACAAGCTACCTAGCGTAAGGATGTGAGGTTCATCCACAAAGAGAAAAATAACCTACACTGTCTTTAGGTTCTGGCTCACTAGAGTCCTTCAGGGTTACTCCTTGCCACCCCAAAGCTTTTAGACACAGGAGTGTGGTAACTGGGGGACAGTAGAGTACAGAATGCTGGCCTTCACTAGACGGGTCATTCTGAGCTAGACTGTCCTGCAGAGTAGAGTGGCCAGATGGAGGGGTAGTGAAGGAGCACTCCACGGAGATGAGCAAATTGGAATAGTCCCCCAAGCTCAAATGAAGTTTCCAAAGATGTCTTGCAGACATGGCAGAGTCCCTGACATCTGAGAGGAAAGATATGCTCCTTCCAAACAAACTACAGGGGATGAGACATGATGGACAGGAGACACAGGCTTAGAAAGATCCAAGGCCCTGCTCTCTATTAAGCAGCACACTCTCTGAGGGCAGCATCACCCGGCAGTCAGAGTGAATAGATGCCACTGGGGCCACATAGAGGTCACTGCCCCTTCCTTCTCGCTGCATTGCCATTGGCCAGATCTGAGAAACCCACTGAGTGATCCAACCCTAGGAAGGAGGTGCTGGACAGGAAGATGTGTACCTTGAACTACCATTACTGTTTCCTACAGAGCCTACACACAGCCTCAGAATCCTTCTTAACCCAGTCCTCCAAGCACTGAAGGAGTTTAACAGATGAAGCTTTACTGCTATCCTTGGGAAACTGAGGACACATAGACTTCCTGAGATCCTTCAGCACTGGAGTGCCAAGTACCATGCTGGGAATGTGGCTTAGAGCAGAAATTGCCTTTAAATTCCACAAGGTTAGAAGATGACAAATTCAAGGCTTGTCTGCACTATACAGCAAAGTCTGAGGCCCGCCTGGCAGAGCAGGAAGAAAATTTACACAAAAAGAACAAAGTAAAGGGCTTGGAGTATAGCTCCGTGATAGAGCATGGAAGGCTGCTTACCTAGCATGTACAAGGCCCTGGACTAAATCACCAGTACCTCAAAGGGGAAGACCGAAGGCGCTGGCTTAAGGGAACAGAAGCAAGCAAAAACCAAGGGATTGCGGTTCAAGGGCTTTAGAAGCAGGGTCTGTAAATCTCAGTGGGTAGGGAGGGAAAGGGAGGGGGTTTCAGCTCAGCATACACTCAAGTGTGCAAAGAGGCAAGCCCAGAGAAAGCCCTTTGGAGGGGAGTGAGCCGGTGCCTAAACCTTCCATGGCTCCCCACACTGCCTGAGCAGAGGCAATCAGGAGAGCTGAGCAGAAATGGAGCATGGAGCCCTAGTGCGGCAGGAGGGGACTGATGACATCTAAGAAGAAAATGGGCTCCGCTGCCAGCCTGACCTGGGAAATACCCCGTCCCTCTGGAGAGCCCCACCCCCAGGCCAGCAGGAGCCACGGATGATCCCAAGGAGTGAGTTTCCTTTTTCCCTTTTGGCTCATGAAGTCTTCCATGACACCAGCCTCCTCCACCCTCCCAGGAGCCTGAGAAGAGGGCACACCCTTGGAACATCTCTGCAGTTTAGAACGCTTGTTTGAGTTGGGAGGCATGGAGGTCAGACGTGCTCCTTTCCTGGGAGGTCAAGTCTCGACTCTTTAAGACCCCTATTTAGAAGCTGAAAGGGATGGAAAGCAAGACCAATGGCATGGGCCCATGCCTGTAATGGTTGTTTGGGGGCTAGGAGGGAGTCCCCACTTACCCGAGCTCACTGTGGGAGATGGGACAGAATCCACACAAGGTTTCCCCTCTAGGCATAGTGCGTTTCTATCCCAAGCATTTCAGCCTTAATCCTGCTGGCCTCATCCACCTTTGTGGCTTCAGACTCATGATTTGGCTGCTCCCCTAACCCCAGGTCTTAGTTTTTATCCCTAGCTGCAAAATGAGAAAGCCAGACCCTCCAAGCCTACACTGGCTGCTGTGTCCCCAGGAGCCACAGTGGTGGCTGAACAGAGAGAGCTGTGTAGACTAAGCAAGTACACACCAGGTTGAGAAGACTCAATATGAAAAACAGATGTAAGACATCTGTCCTGTGAATCCCATAGATTATCATTCCGATACACGATCAATGCCAATGTCAAACAATGTGGCAGGTCCCATGAGAATGCGGTGAGAGCACAGGAGAGGAAGGGCCTGGACTTCTGAAGATAGAACAAGTGCTCAGGGTCTCTCAGAGACAGAGGTGTAATCCCACCTTGGACAGGAAGCATGGACTGAAGCAGGCATCTGAGAGGCCAGTGTGCAGAATCAGGGAGGAAACACTGCTGGGTAAGAACCACAGGGCAAGGTGCATCATGGGAAGGCATAGTGAGAGGCAAGGGTGCTCTACCCCAGGACACTGGCAGAGGTTGATTTATGATGTGGCCAGGAAAGGAGGCAGTGGCTAGAGGGTAGCAGCTACCATGGCAGGCTGACTACAGCAGGCGCACAGTAGACACTTTCAGGAAGATACTAGCAAGAGATTCTCCTGAGGGCGACCAGGTCACTGATGCTCCTAGGCCTGCAGATCTCTGAGAGCTCACCTTCCGGCTCCCTTTCCCTTGGGAGAGGGCAATATATTTATTCATGAGCACACACACACTCTCACCAGGCAGCCGGTGCCTGTACACCTCACTTCTAATTATAGCAAAAATTTCAATTATGCTGCAGGGAAATGCCAGGTTTCCAAAGACCCTGCTAGTGGGTATGGGCCCCTTGTCTTCATCTCTGGGCTAGGAGATCCTGCTCCATTCCAAGTGGCCAGCATAGCAGGTCCAAGCCCCAAGGAGAGGAGAGTGCAGTCTCACCCCCAGCCACACAAGCAATGCTACCTCCTAGACTCTGTGAATGGCAAAGTTGCCCTGTGGACTCATGACGCGCCTTGCGCTATGGCCCTTGGCCAGGAGTACCCCATTCCTGGTTCTGCATACCAGCTTCCTCAAATACCTGCTTCAACTAAGAAACAGAACCTGATAAGCCAGGTCCAGACTGTCAGTTCAGGAACCCAGGAGGTATCGGCTCTCTGAGACTGGATGAGAAGGACAGAGCAGAGGCACTGATGGGTGCTTGGCAAAGAGCGGCTCTGATGATCAAGGAGAGCAGAGGTGAGGAGGGACTGGGCTCAGCCGGCAAGTCTGGGCAGCGTGGGGAGAGTGGCCATGCTAGGGAGAAGGTATGTGTGCTTTCTGAGCAAAGGAGAGCCAAGGAGAACGATGGAGACAATGCAGTCACAGGGATGGGGTGGGGTGGAGACAGAGATAGTGTCAAGTCACACCAGCTCTGACCAGTAGGTGGGGCCTAGGTCTGAGACTCTGCCTCCAAGATGCAGACGCTATTCCATAAATACACAGGGCATAGCCTGTTCACCCCAGCCCAGCCTCAGGCGTTTAGGCCTTTCCCTCCCTCAGTTCTGGTACCCAGGCCACAGACAACAGCTACTGTGGTGTTGCATTCTGCCAGGGTGCTCTTCCTGTGGCCCTTGTTCAGGATCCACGGTGGAGAGCATC
>JAQHUG010000386.1:1041723-1113255 GCA_028555095.1 Dicrostonyx torquatus | reverse complement strand
GCTATCATGCTCTCTTGATAGCTCAGACTCCTAGGAGGTTGAAGCTGAATATGCCAAGGGACTCTCTGGCCCTCCTGCCCCAAATCCACTGAGCCAAACTGTGCTTCTGTTAATTAAAAAGTCACCAAAGAGGCACATAACCCTGCTGTCACCCCATACTGCAGTAGAACTATACAGTCTGTGCCACCACCTTCACTGATGTCAGCTGGTCTAGGCACTCAGTAAAGCACCTCTGTGGCAGCCACAGTGTGCTAGGCATTGGGTCACAGCCATGAACACACTTGTCTCGTCAGCATCTACCCTTAACCTATTTACAGTGGTGAACCCGAGTTCAGAGGGAGGCAGTGACTTCCCAGGGTCACCTGGGTGATGGCCAAGAATGAGACTTCTCCGTGCTGCAGGTGCTGACCACAGCTCCTGGCTGCCACCTCCACGAGCTGTTTCTAGGACACAGGGGTATTGATTACCAGCCCTAACTTGGAAAGGATTTCTTTTCTTTTTCCACCAACCCTTTCCGTTCCTCACTTTTTTTTTTTTTAAAGAATAAACTTGAAGCCATTCCCATGATTAATTACCAGCTGCCTAATGCTCTGCCACTGGCAAATTCTGGAAAGGGAATGAATTACCTTGAAAAACATCCGAAAAGAGAACCCACCATGAAGGAGAGTCAAAAAAGTTACCTGGCAGTTAGCATGCATTCCTCTAGCCGAACTGAACTGCTGGCCCCATGGGAAAGGGGAGCAATGTGGCTGGTCCTATCAGAGAAAGGCATGTGCAGCCTGCCGGGGAGTGGGACAAAGCCCCTGGCTCCAGAGAGCAGTACTGGGAGGCTGAAGAAGCAGAGGTGGAGGTGGCTTTCCCTATATCTATGTAGACCCTTCCTGGTCTTTGTCCCCTGATATTACATATTGCTTAATTGCTACAGATCTGAGTTCAAATCCCACTCCACCACTTACAACTCAATGGATTTCTTAGTGACAGAGCCTCTGGGAAACAAGACATTACACAAACTGCCTCTAGAAGGTCTCATAGAGAAAAGTGTGTGTCCCAAGAGCACAACCCGGGTAACAGAAGAGCCAAAATTTAATACCACCAGAGGCCTCTAAGCATCCTAGTAGGTCTGTCTGCCATGATGGTGACACTCATGTTCACTTGGGAATAAGAATATGACCCACCTACAGTCATACAACTGAGAAGTAGAAATCTGGAGTTCCTGCAGCAGACGAGGCCATAGCCCAGGTCCCCAGTTGTCCTGCTGCTTGCCGGCCCTGCCCTGGGACTCCGAGAACATTGCATTCCACAGCAAACCTTCAGGTAGCCAGGCAGGGATCTCTACTCTCCCAAAGTGGCCCAGGGTCATGGTGCCCTGAGACAAAGGGCACTAGGCCAATGAGCATCTGCACACGGCTTCTAAACCCTCTGGGTTGAAAGCCAAAAAGTAAATATAAATTATGCAGGTGCCCTTTGGTGTAGAGTCAAGAGTGACCAACCCTGAAATGCCATCCTGGAATGAGACACACTGGTGTCCAGGCCAGCTCTATCCTAAGGTTTGGTCCCCATCATTCTTAGGGGCCTATGTTCCCCATCAGGCCAGGTGATCTGTCTATACTCGTCCTGGTACTGGCAGGTCCTCAGAGGAAGGGGATAGTAGGGGATATGGGGAGGGAGTCCCAGCATCTTTGAGGAAACAGGCAGTATGCTGCGCACATCTTTGTCATGACACTCCCATTTAATAGACAGTTAAAGCAAGGTTCCAGTGGACAAGTGCCAGAGTCCGGCCCTAAAGCTATTAGTGCTCACCATGGCTGGCTAGTGACTCATGGCAGTGAGCATGTCTGTGCCATCCAGGCCACCTCCTGGTGGGTCCTGTGTCCCACTGGGGTTCAGGGTCACCAGTGGGCTTATAAGTGTCACTATGCTGAGGCTGGGAATGCCAGGCCTGCATCCCAGCACTCTCAACATTGTCTCAGTGGCTACTTGAGAAGCATCAAGGCAGAAGCCACGGAACATGAGCTGTAGGGTGTACTTGTCATGATACAATGACATCCAGCAAAGGTGGTGGCACTGGGCCCCACTATGAGGGCTGAGAAGCCCCAATGTGGCTAAGACTAACATAGCACCCCCAGCCCTCCTGCTCATCTGCTTCTGGGAGCTCTAAGCAGAAAGGTGCACCTACCTCCGTGTAGTCCCTAGTGTCCCTGCACTGGTCAGTAGCTCACAGGCCCTCCACTTCACTCAAGGTCCATCCTCCTGCAATGAGAGGGAATGGTTAGTGTGTCCAGCTCCTGCAGGGCCTGCAATGCTGATCACGCTGCTACAACTGCTACCAAAGGGAAAGCTTAACAGGCAGAACAAACTAACAAGGGGAGCACCCAAGAGTGTCTGGGATGATGTAAGCAGGACCAGATAACCCATTTCTGTAGACTTTAGCTTCCCTGGCCAATGAATCTCTCTCTCTCTGTTCTGGAGGATCCAAGAGGAAGTGGTAACACTCACTCATTCACACAATAAACATGGCATGAACAACAGAACACCCAAGCTGTGATAGCAATTGCTGCTTCAACAGCTAGAAGTGAAACACTACAGATCCAAGCAGTATCTCACATAAAGAACAAGTGCAGGGGCTGCCCCACAGAGACTCAGAGCGTAGAGTGGCCTCTTTAGGAAGGTGAAGTTAAAGAACCAAGCCGAAAGGCAGACCAAGATTCAGGGAACAGAGTCTGGGCAGAAGGAAAAGTATAAGCATTCCCTAAACGGTAGGGAAGGAAGTGTGGTATAGAGGACCTGACAATGGGAGGCTCAGGAGTGCAGGGGAGAGTAACGGTGGACAGAAGCAGCCAGAGAAGGGGAGTGAGCCTAATTCCAGTTGGGTAAGAGTTCCCATGGCTGCTGAGGAAGAAGAGCTGGGATGGAAAGAAGGTGGTGGGGTGACTAATTGGGGGTTGCACCAGGTCTAAGGGGACAGAATGTAGAGCAGCTCTGCTGGTGGCAAGGAATGGGGCAAAGTTATTCTCACTCGGTGACTCTGGTCACTCCACACTGCCCAGGGAGCTCATAGGTACCCAGGAGACTCTCTGGTAGGATGAGAGATGCAGACTCCAATTTCAGAGATGTCTCTATGAAAGCAATTCTGTGGCTGGAAGCAAGCACTGTGCTTCCTTGGGCCAGCACCCTAGCATCTGAGTCATAAAAATGCTGGCTACAGGGCGGGATGCCTCTCAGAGTAGGGAGACTGGCTGACGGCTGGACGGGTGGTGCCAGCCATGCAGCCTGGCTTATACTCAGTCAGGCCCAGGCTCTCTCACTGCCCAGCAGGCACTGAGGCCAGAGAATCCTGAGCCCTGGGGTTGAGGGTACAGTCTCTAATCAGAAGAACCTGGTTCAAACCCCCATTTCACCTCTCTCTGAATATGTGTGCCTGGCACACACCTTCCTGACTCAACTGTAGGGAGACAGGTCCCCACTTAGAGACACAGACTGTGTAAGGCAGTATATATAGGGTGTGGACCCTTATCCGCTAGTTGGGACATGAATCACCCCACAGAGGCCAGTGCAGTGTTCCATACAGCACAGTCCTAGAGCCACCAGGCAAGCCAATGCATGACTTTGAGAATATAAACTGTCCCTGGGTTCTGTAGCTATAATGTTCCATTTTACAGTGGAGGAAACTGAGGACCAGGGTCTCATACAAAGCAGCAATTGGGCTGGTGTGGAAGGTGGATGAGTCTCCTGCCTCCAGCCATCCACAGTCCAGGCGTTTCCCAAAGTCTAGTTGGCCAGCAGAGCCACTGACACAGAGAAAATGATTATTTTGGCAGTGGGGGCAGAAGACAGAGCCGGAAAGGCCTTGCTCACTTGTTGGGTGTCATCCAGACCTTAAGGATCAACGCCAGGCCTGCCACTCAGGGTGCGTGGCTTTCACTCAGGCATCTGGTTCAGCACGGACACATGTCTCCATCTCCTGCAGACCCTACTACCTCAGTGTTAAACTGATGCAAAGGGGTAAACAGGCCAGAGAGGGAAGGGTGACAAGTGGGGGACACTGGAATTTGAGCTCTGGACTGGGTCAGAGGTGTAAGTCTGCATTACAGCTGAAGACAAAGGAGCAGAAGGCTGACACTGAATCCATACCGTGGGGTCGTGATGGCTGGAATTAGCCTCAAAAAACGCTCTTTAATTTAAATGCAAGGCCCAGAGAAGTTCTCTAATTGCCTAAGGTCACACAGCTACTGCAGAGTTGATAAACATCACCTTCTGGCCCTGGAAGTTTTTCAGTAGCCCTGTTCAGAGCAAGTGGACCCGAGGCCCTCCTACAGAAGGAGGCTCAGGTACCAGGAGCCTGGGCAAGGCTGTGGAAACAGAAAGGATACAGTGCTCAATCCACACAGTCCTGCTAGTGTCCTCTATTATGGCTCCCAGCCTACGTGAGCTTGGACACCCAGTAAGGCCAAGGGCACAGGCAAGAGGTGACTTGTCCTTGGCTGTTCCCAGACAGTGCAAACCGCAGGGTAAATAGCAGGTCTGAGAAGCACTGTTTTCTTCCTCAAAGGCCTTTGGTATCCTGGAGGGTTGTGGGCAGTAGGAGCTCACCCTGGTTTCCTGTGGATGGGGACCCTTGCGCTGTGTGGGGGTGGTGGTGGTGAGATTCCAACCACAAGGCAGCTTCCATCAGTTACACAGAGAAGGCCACACAGGGGCATGCCCATCTTGGGCATGATTCCAAAACTCCAGAGGGGAATGCAGTTGTTGGAGGCTCCATCACGGCTCCAAAATGAGCAGACCCTGGTTGGTCTGGCGTAAGGTAAAGATCACTTGGGGGCTGGGACTGTCCCAGGGACAAGACAGATTGCCCCAACCATTGCCAATTTACTATCCCACCGCCACCAGGGATTCCTAGGAAGAAGTGGGGGTTGTTATGATGGAGACCATGATCTGAATTGGAACTCTGGCTTTGCCTCTT
This sequence comes from Dicrostonyx torquatus, assembly GCA_028555095.1. Lineage (NCBI taxonomy): Eukaryota > Metazoa > Chordata > Mammalia > Rodentia > Cricetidae > Dicrostonyx > Dicrostonyx torquatus. The sequence continues at coordinate 1,108,295 of JAQHUG010000386.1, read as the reverse complement.
TGGTTACATCAGAGGGCAGGATGGGTAGGGCTGGGCTTAAGACTCTGCTTTGCTATTGCTGGGTCACCTTAAACAAGTCACTCAGCCTCTCTGAGACCCTATCTCCTTTCTAATTAAGGGATAACTTTACCTCTAGCTACTCACCCACAAGGAAGGCTCCAGGTTGGTGTGGACCTTGGCCGAGCATGAGCATACCCAGACCAAGGGTAGCTAGATAGCCCTTAGAGTGTGTGGATGAAATGATGAGCCTGCAATTCTGGGGGCTGAACCAGACACGAAGTGCCCACAAGGTGTGGAGGAAAAGACCACAGAATGGTATCAAAGCAGCTTTGGGGAGTACTAGTCACAAGTGGCTAAGTGGGCACAGAACCTCTATCATGTGGGCATGCCCATGCCCAGCTGACCTGGTACAAAGATCTGAACTCTTCCCCATTTCCCAACCTTGCCTGACCTAGATGGAGCAGTTGTGCTATCCCTGCTTTGCAGAGCTGATATGCCAGAGTCTGGGGTAGGGAATGGGTCCCCTCTTGGGTCCACCCAAACTCTTTATGGGGATAGAGATTTCCTCACCTGAGAGATTTACATAGACACACATCCCCTGAGATGACCCTGAGCCCAGGCCCTGATCTTGGTCTCTCGCTGGAGGCCCGGGCTGGCTCCAGAAACAAGGCAAATATTTACCCCAGATGGTTATCCAAACCTTATCTGAAGCTCTGCCTGCATTCTTGGAATACATGTTCCCTGACCTCACCCTCACTAGCTGAGCTGTGGGTTAGCCCTACTCAGGCTCCAGGGCTAGGGGGAGTCAGGGTCTGCCAGAGCTGTCTCAAAACTTCCCTCTATGTGCACCCACAGGAGATGTTCCAGGATGATCTTAGAGAAGGGCACATTGGCAGGAACCACCCAAAGGCCTACCACAGACTTCCGACCAGTGGCTAGCCTCGCCCGGAGAGGGGTATGGGGTGAGATCTGTGTTGATAGCACTGGCGCCTATTATTCAGTGTTAGTGACACTGGCAAGGAAGTGACATCAGTGTACTCACATGGACACATACCAGAGTATGCAGCCCAGTCTGCAACCACAAGGACTGTCCCACCTGCTGGTCCTTCTGCAACAACTCTCTCTCTCAGCCCTTAGCATGGTTCTGGGTCCCAAAATGAGAAGGTCCCATTAAGCAGACCTGAAACTACACATCTGAAGGTAGAAGCCTTTGGCCAAAAGGAGCAGAATTTTGAGGCCCCATCTCACACTGCACTTCCAGCATCATTGCCCTGTGGACCCTGGTCACCTTCAGTCCCTGAAGACCCACCTGAATAAAGCTGCCTTCACAGAGGTGTCCCTCCCTGCCCATGATCTCTCCAGAGCTTTCCGAACATCCGGTGTTTCCTTCTTCTTACATAGTTAGAACTGGGCAGTTATCTATATTTTGGGTCATGAGGGCCACAAGGAAGGACTTGGCTGTACCCATTCCTGGCAGGGTAGAGTTGGACACTGGGAGCTGGGGGACTCAGCATCTCTGATGCTGCTGGCCCTCACTAGTCTCCAGGTGACAAGCCGGTGGCTCAAGTTGCGAACTCATAGGCAGGGATGCCTGAGAATAAACATTAGGAGGTCTACGGTTTAAGAACTGCTCACAGACTCAACCAGCCCAGGGACACCAGGTTCTCTGACCAGGGAGCCAGGGATGGGGCAGGAGCAGTGGGCTGACCTGCTGGGCAGGTGACAACTACAACCCGGGGGGGGGGGGTTATCTGTCTCCTGAGCCCTCATAGATACCCCTGAGCATCAGGGGATGTTCTAGGCTGCTCTTGGAGAAGAGAACACTGGCAGAAACCACTCACATGAGAGACAGCTTATGAAACTTGGTTCACACTCTAGAGTCATCAGGAATCCAAAGACGTGGTGATGGACGAGGGCCACTGAGACTAGGTTCTCATTTTTAAAATAGGAGCTGTCAACAGACCTCTAGGCACTGTCATTCACTCATTCTCTCTTCAGTAACTTATGTCTTTCTTTTAACAAATGACCCTGGCTACCACAAGTGAGAGAAGCAAAACAGAAGCAAAGGACTGTAAGGTGGGAGGTGGAGCTGGGAAGTGGGCCCCTGGTGGCTTCTCTGCCTGGCCGTGTGTTCCCATTTTGAGCTGAGGTGGGAAGGCAGGTAGATGGACAGTCCTGAGGTATCTTGAAGCACAGGAACAGGTAGTCGTGTGGGGGATATGTGGATGAGGGAGGGACTAAGAAACCTGGGGAGCCAGTCTTGGCTCACAAATAAGCAGTCAATCTTTCCAGACCTTAGTTTCTTCATCTGGGACCATCATGACTAAAGGCCTGGATGAGTTGGCTTAATATCCATTAATTGGTACAGGAAATTCAAGAAGTTTGGGCACTGGGGACTGTATATTCCCTATGACCTCAACCCCCATCCCCAGGGAATCATATTCCCTAGCAGGCATTCCTTGGGACTCTGGCCACATGTGCTTGGAAAGTAGTGGAGCCCAGATTTATAAATTCCAGACTAAGGAAAGCCCTGTTCTTATTAAGGCTCTATCATCATCCATGCCTAGCTAGAATCCTCTCTCTCCTGTGGCTTCAGTCTGCACGGCCCTGAGCCTGTTTCCTCAGTGTTGTGATAAGGGGGGGAGGGGACGACGACGAGATGTTATAGGGTGATCCAGCCTTCCCTCCATAGGTGGCCAGTGAGTCTGCAGGAGGCAGCTGAAGGACCACAGAAGAAAGGGTCATTGCACCTCACTCCACAGTATGTCCCCAGGCACTTTACCCATTCAACCTCTCTACCAGCACCTTGCTTGTCTGTGTACAGCTTTTGCCTTTCACCTTCTCCTCACCTGGGCCAGCTGCCTCCCATCCCCTCAAATTTCCAGCCGGCCAGCTTCTAGGGAAGAGGGATGAGGCCTATGTGGCTCAATGAACTCTGGGAGGAGAATAGCATCAGCAGGTGGCAGGCAGAGAAGAGCATCCCCGACCTGCTTTACTGTGAATGGCCAGAGACGAGCTAGTTTTGCCTTCCTGGGTGCCCAGAGCCCAGCCCTGAATGGTGCCAGTATGTTTCAGCCTCTGCATCTCCCTGCACCAATTATGGGTGTGATGTCAGCTCACCCATCCCTGAGCCAGGACACACCCAGAGCAGGTTGCCTCTCTGCCCTGCAGGTGCTGATGTGCCCCAGGAACATGCCAGCCAAGTCTTCTTGCAGAAGTAAGGTGCTCTTCTCCATAGAAACTGGGAATCCCCCTGTTCTTTCAGAAGGAGGAGCTTGCATCCCAGTTATTTGATTGGATGGTCAGGGTGAGGAGTGACAGCCTCACCAGCCCACTCATCCTTAAGACTGACACACCTAGAAGGCCCAAGGTGAGCAGTGTCTTCAGGTTGCTCTAGAGTCTAATCCTAGGCTTTGGGCACCCCAATATTACAGTCTGAATGTGTCCCCAAAGTATATGTGTTAGTGGTTTGGAGGTGGAGCCTTTAGAAGGTATGTAGGATTGAGTAAGGGTATAAAGGGGCCCTCATGGTGGTATTAGTGGCTTCATAGAAGAGTTCAGTCTTGCGCAACACCTTCTGCTGTGTTGGGAAGCCCCCAGCAGATACTAACACTAGACACTTGGACTCCCCACACTCCAGAACTGTGGGCAAATAAACTTCTATTCTTTCTAAACTATCCAGTCTCAAGTAGTTTGCTACAGCAACAGAAACAGAGCAAGGGAAACACTCAGCTGGACACAAGGAGGGGTAAGTGGTGGTCACAGTGTTGTGGGCTTTGCTTGGATTAAAGAGGCAGACAGTGACACTCACATGGTGCTTACTGTCTCTGCCCCAGGTCTAGTCTTAATACACTGTTGATACATGTGAGCCCACTATGAACACACTTACACACCTCAAAGCAATTCTATGAGGTGGGCAATGGCATTCTCATTGCACAAATGAGGAAAATGAAACTCAGGTACTGGGGCGACATGGTTAGGGTCAGAAAGTGACAGAGCTGACTGAACTCAGCGCCAGCTAGCAGCTAGCTCTAGGATCTGTGAACTGAGTCAACAGGACTGTCTTCCCAGGAGTTCTTGAGTAGAGTACAGAAGGCAGCCACCAAAGGCCACCAAAACCAGAGCACCTCAGTCTGCTGCAGGCTACACCCAAGGACCTAACTTCACTGGTATGAGACAGTTATCATCCAAGACTGTCTGAGTTTCCCCTGAGGCCTGGGCTGAGAGTGCTGGCTCGCCCATGATCCCTCACTCCATTGCACTGGAAATGGAGCTGGGGGATGGAGGGCACCATTCCAGGTTCAGGGATCCTGAGGCCTAGAGCTCAGCCTCCAGATTCTCTGTCCTGGGTTGTTTTGAGCATTGTCCCCTCCAGAGCAGCAGCCCACATATGTGGGTGGGAGAGAAGAGGCAGCCAGCAGGGGAAACAGCCCAGCGTGCAATCCGATGACACACAAGCTCAGCAGTAGTGACTCATAACCACCCAGCCCATGACTCCACCCACTGCCAGAGTTTCTGGACTGTACTAGAGCCCCTCCCACAAGGAACAGAGAGCCACAGAGGGCAGAAGGAACAATGGGATCCACCTACGACTAGGTGGGACAGGGAGACAACCAGAGGAAGCCATGAGGGGCATGGTGTCAGCTTGAGACGACCACTCCAGTACACAGGAAAGGGAGGCTGGCCTGGGTCCCAGGTGCTGGCATACACTCAGGTCTTTTGTCTCCTCATGACTCAGGGACCCCACGCTGGATGCACATTCAGGCTTCTCACTGCCAATTTCTCTCCCCAAGAACCCACGACTCCTCAGTCTAAGCACTTTGGGGGCACTGTCTCTTCCTTCCTCTGTACCTCTGTCCCCTTGGTCTGATTTTCAGGGATCACTCCACAGCACCAAGTGACGAAGGCTCTGTAAGGCTAGAGGACAGAGTGGATCCTGACGAGGAGGGGCTCCTGTGTCAGGAGCTTCCCCACTGTTTATCAACTGGCACACACGAGCTTGAGGTGTTTCCCACCTACCCTTACTTACCCCTCCAAGCCACAATGACCTGAACCCACTTTCTTTGGAGTCCTCTCCTTGGTCCCCCTTGGTACCAGACATCCATGTACATACTGAACTGTACTGGGCTGCTTGAGGAGGTGTCCCAGGTGTGGGGATACCTCCAGGGGCGAGAAGAATACCTGCTCAGAGCCGCCATCCCCATTCCCAGACTTCCACCTACAGATCCACTGACCTGACGCAGCTGCCTAAGCAAGGCAGAGCTCAGACATGGTCTACTTGCTGGTCTGGGAGGCAGAAAAGGGGCCCATCCTCATCCTCAGGTATGTGTGAGAGACTTGTGAGTGGTCACCCAAGTCTGGCTGTCCTCACCAATCCTAAATTCATCCTCTGCCAAGGGTTTCATTTTCCCGACCGCTTATGCTGGGCAAAGCATCTCCCTGGCTTTTTATAGATGAGGTCCAGAGTGGGCAAGGGACTTGTCCAAGCGGATCACCAGACCAACCAGTGGCAGATTCGGGAGAATCCGGGCCTGCTCAGAGGTTTCTCCCATGAGCCTGAAGGTCAGTGATTATCCGAAGGAGCCCAGTCATCCACATGCAGGGTGTGGGCTTGTGCAAGCTGAGAGCTCTACCAATGGGACAGCCTGGGAGGAGTCAGAACAGGTCAGGGGCAGGGCAGTCCTTCCTTTCTCAAGAGGGTAGGATTCTTGGTGGTGGCTCCCACGGGAATAGGAGACACTTCAGTCGGGAAGCTTGGGTGGGCCAAGGTAGTGCTTGGGTAGGGCTTCCTGTGGGGGTGACCTCTGTGTCTGCAGCTCTGAGGACAGGACAGGCTTCATTGTATCTCATCTCTGGGCAAGACCCATCCTCCCGCTTGCCCTGGCTTCCTGTCCCATCAACTCCACCAGGCTCAGGGGAGAGGGAGGGCCTCAGCGGTCTCTTTATATAAGGGCTGCTGCTTTCTGGAGGCAGGACGGACTAGGAAGCCTGGCAGGCTTGGCCACCATGCCCTCTGACCTCTGGGACTCTGGTCATTTATTCACAGGATGAGGCCATGACAAAAGTACCAACTGGGAGCCGGGTGGTGGTGGCTTCAGGCACTTGGAGGCAGAGGCAGGTGGATCTTTGTGAGTTTGGGGCCAGCCTGGTCTACAAGAGCTAGTTCCAGGACAAACTCCAAAGCTACAGAGAAACCTGGTCTCAAAAAAAAAAAAAAAAAAAAAAAAAAAAAGGACAACCAGGTTTCTCCCCTGAGCATATAATCTTGGACACGGCTGAGCAGGGCCCCGTGGGAATTAGTCGACCTAGTGCTGAAGTGGCAGACCACCCACGCAATATGCAGGGAAAGGCCCATGGAATCACCCATGCACACTTTGATTTTAGCAGTGTAGGTGACCCCAGCTCATTCTCTATGGCTCAGGAATTGGGGATACGCCCACCCAGGCTGAGGGTACAGTAAAAAAGGAAGTTGGTGCCCTGCCCTAGGGTGGGAGGGGATGTAGACATGGCTTTTAGTCCCTCCGTGGCCCCTCCCTCATTTCTCCCCAGCCAATGGGAGGCAGTTCCATTGGGTTTCCATCAGGCTGCTAGATGTCAGAGTGAGGAAAACCTCCCAGGTGGCCCCTAGGCCCACCTCAACATAGGTTTCTCCTGTTTATTGAGAGTGGAGAGACCAGCTGACTCTGGAACCTAATTCTCCTGCCTACACATGGCAGCCCAAGCACCTCCCCACCAGCATAGCCCAGCAGGCCTCCTGGCCCTGGAAATCCTGACAGGAGGGAGGCTGCATCTGCTGAGCTTGGGCAGAACCGACATGAGCCACACCCTGGCCACCAGTTCTAGACAAGAGGTCTGGTTTTGACCGCTGGGAATCCTGAGGCAGGAAGCCCGGGAGGGGCTCAGCGATGCTGAAGGCCAATGGCCTGTGGCCCTCACACAAGTGGGGTGAAGGACGGGGTCAGCCTTCAGCCTGGCAGGTGGCCAGCACACTAGAACTACCAGATGACCATACCGTGGGCAGTGGAAGGCTGTCGTGTGCAAGCTAGGGTTGGGATGAAGGCCCAGCTGGCACTGTAGGCTCTAGCCTTGTCGCTCTGCAGCCACCCTGCCCAGCACCTGCATGCAGATGTAAGTGGTAAAATGGCAGCCACTGGGTACACCCCTCTAGCTTTTCTCTGCACAGAGATTCCCCATTTCTCTTCTTCACATTGAATACTATACCCCTAAATGTTATCACAGCAGAGCTTAGGGATACCTGGTATGCCACGATGGCTCCCGGTACCTCCTCATCTCGACGCCCAGTACCAAGTGTGCCTTTCCCTCCCAGAGCCCAGATAGCCATACCCCGATTCCTAGCCACAGCTGCCTCTTCTAACAGGCCTCACCTTCTTGATCCCTTTGGCCCACCTGGGAGGCCACCACTGATTTGGCAATTAGTACCTCTAGGACTGGGGATGTGGTTTTACTGGAACACAGAGCCAGCAAGGAAACATGCCAAGAAGCATTTGTTAAAGAAAGGAGATTGGGAAGAGTCAGCCAAGAAGGGGATGAAGACATGAACACAAGTAACTCACTAACTATGTCTCCCCTATCCCCTTCCAGGCCTGGGAGGGCAGCACGGTTCCTGGAAAGACTGGTGAAGGCGCAAGGATGGCTCACTGGGAGCGATTTCAGGGCTGTCTTTCCCTGCCTGGAGGGTTCATAGAATGCCCCAGATGTCCAGAGGTCATCTTGGCCTGCATAGCTGCCAGCTGCACACAGCTGCTCTGGCTCGACATCCCTGGAGAAAGGGCCCCTCCTCAGCTAGGAACACCTGCTCAGTCCTCAGGGAATGAAAGTCCCCACCCCACCCCCATCCAGTAAGCTCTGACCCAACATTGTGCTTCAGCCTCCTGAACAGTGGTAGGTGGGACAGGTCATCTCATGACAAGGTCATAGGGTTCTCACTGTGGAAGGGACTTGATCTCAATCCTCCAACAGGACGGAAACACGTCAGACATAGGGTTCCCCAAAGGCTCTGGAGAAACTCCTTACCTCCACATGAACCAGGGCCTGCCTCACAGTAGGTGCTTAACATACATTCAGTGACTTTCTGGGTACCTGGGGGAAAGCCAAGGGTGAGGACTCTATGGCACAGGTCTGGGTCCGCAGGAGTTGGGAGCAGCTTTCATATATCACCCCCGTTTCTGGCTGGGATGCTGCCTTTCGGGGCTTTGCCTTGCCAGAGGAACCAGCCTCTCTGTGTTGGGGCTGGAAGGGTTTCTGTGGTCAGATGGAGCAAGAGACCCTTGTGGAGAGGGTATACACAGGGCTGGCCCCAGCCCAGTCCTTCCCACTCAGCGCAGTGGTCCAGGAACTCTGACACTGGCTCAGGGCCCTCCACTGCACTACAGTGCCTGTCCTCTGTCCTTTGCTGCTGTCACAGCCACCTTGCTTCAGCTGGCCTGAACTGTTTACTTAGATAAACAGGGGCAAGAGCAGTCATGTGATGGTCAAGGTTTCCTTGGTCTCACATGTATGCACACATACACAACCACTCACTGGGTGAGGTGGCCACAAGGCCCAGCAGGGCAGGCTGGACCAGCTCAGGTTTCTGAAGGACACGTGTCCAGTGGCCTTTCCTCACTTAGAGAAATGCTCTTGGCAAACATTTGTTTTCTGTCCCTGGCCATGCTGGATGAGAAGCCACGACTGTGGGGGACAAGGATGACAGGACGAAGAGGGACACATGCCCACCCAGGCCTCTGCCTATTTTCCTTCATGCCTTTGCCCCCAAAGGGCAGACATACAACAGGAGGGCCCTCTGTGGCTGCTAGCAACTCTCAAATAACAGGATGGGCCTCAGACTCAAGGCCCAGAAAGGCAGCCTCAGGGACTTGGCGACAGAATGTAAGCTCCATAGCAGGACACCATAACAGACTCTGGGGCATGTTAGAGGTCAAGGTAAAGGAACCTGTTGCTACCTAGTAGCTCCACCTCTGCTTTTGACATCCCAGAGACAGGCCCGAGACTACACTCTGTATCTGCCTTGCTGGTGGCTGTGTGAGCGCCTGCAGCTAGTTTCCACCTACCCTGGCTCAGGCCTGGCCTGGATACCAGGGCCCAGCAGCTCAGAAGCTACCTATAAAAGTAACCCTGGAAAGCCAGAGAAAAGTGAGGGGTGTAGCTGAGGGTTCCCAGATAAAAGCCCTGTCCACCTGGCCCCAGAAAGTGCTTCAAGGAAGCCACCTCATCTACTCTCTCAGCAGCTCAGTACCAAGGCGCCTGTCACTTGGCTTTACAGATAGTCGTGGGGTGAGGGTGTAGCCACAGAAACAACACTAACAAGAAGGCTGCCTATCAGAGCCAGGGTCCATGTTTCTCACCCATGCCCCACTCCACAGCCCTGGGAACAGTTTACCTATGAGTTCCTGACCCCATTTCCAAGGCCAAAACCTGATTTCTGAGGAGTTGCTCAGGATCCAAGCCCAGGAATTCTACTTTTCCTTCAGTGCTGGAGACCCTAGGAAGCAGTCCCTACATGTTTTGTAATGGCTAAAGGTCACAGGCGAAGGAGAAAGGGAGTGAGAGACCGAGAGAGAAGACTCGAAGAAGGAGAAGCACTCATTGGGTCACAAAGAAGGATGGAGAATACATAGGGGCAAAAGAGCGAGACCTGAGTGGTCAGAGGACTCGGGACACACAGAGTGAGGAAGACCTGGAAGAGTGAGAAACAAGAGCTGGGTGGGATGGGAGGGGGCAGAAGATAGGGAGGGGATGATTCAAAGAGTGAGCAAGAGAAAGGGAAACTCGTGAATGAAGAGGGGAAGAGGAGGTGATGGACAGGAGGACAGCAGGGAGTGGGTGCTGGAAGATGGAGAGATGGGAGAAAGCAAGCCTGCCCACTGAACGTTAAATACCTAACAGGAGACGACAAATCAAATGGGAATTACTGTGGTAAAAACATAATTAGAAACTTGATTGAAGTTAAACAGAATTTACATAACACTGCAAATTAACTTTACACAACTATTCACTGGGAAGGGGAAGAAAAAGCATTTCATTAGTAATCTATATTTAAACAATGGGCTGGAAAGCTTTGGGGTTCAGAACCGGGTGCTTTCAAAAGGTAAGGATTGCCAGAGAGTTTAATGCAACATGTGTTGCAGACAGTGGTGGTCAGGGTCCACGGGGCACCTCTGTGCCTTCTGGGGAGCAGGGTACCAGATGTGCTTCTGATGCTAGACCTGAATGGCTGCTGTGTGGCTCTTCGCAACTGCCTCGCTTTCTCTGGGCCTCTATTCCCTTCACTCCAACAAAAAGAACACCGAAAAGTGGTTTATGCCCAGATATTCTAGAAGAACGTGGGAGATGGTAGAGTTTGTTTTAAGCTCCTAGACTTTGGATTCAGATGGCTCAGGTTCAAAGGGCCCCCTGACAAATTAGCTGTGACATCCTACACACTTTGTCCTCCCGAGCCCTGGCTTACCAATCTGTTCAATGGCGATAAGTCCAGCCCTGCCAGAGATCACTGAGGCAGGAGGGGATTAAGACAGGGACAGGTGGAGGGAGGCTTAAAGAAAGTGAGTCTAAAGGCCCTGGGATTACTTGGCCATCCGCAGAGCACATTAATTAGATTACCCACAGTCTCCTGCCACTGAGATGACACAGAGCCCCATAGCATCAAAGCGCCTTGGCTGGCTTCCCTAATCCTAATGCAGAATCACGGGGCCCCTCCTCTTACTCTTTCCCAAGTCCTCACCTAGGTTCCATGCAATTCTCAGACTGAGAAATGTCAGAAGCCAGCAAGTGGCCTACCACCCCTGCCAGTGTCAGCGCCTGCAGAGGGCTGGCCTTGCTCCAGTGGCCCCGTGTCTAATGTCCAAAGCCCCTGTCCTGCTGAGCCCGCAGGCAGGGCAGGGCTTCTCTCTAAGGAGTTCTACATTGCTCTGGCGCATTGCATGTTACAGGCTTTTCCCTCAACCCCACAGCCTCAACTGCACTTCCAAAAGCTCTTGGGAGCTCTTGGGAAATGGGAACCCACTGTTGTTTCCTCTGCCCACCTGCCCTGAGGCACATGAGGGAGCTTCAAGGTTATTAGAAAGAAAAGAGATGGCTCAAGCACTCTCAGGGTGCTGGGTCCAAGATGGAGCAGGTGTAGCTTCCAAAGTCCTGCCACGGTAGCAAGGTAGGAACCCCCACCCCCACTCCTGAACACCAAAAGGGAGTGTCCAGGAGCTGAGAGAGGACCCACGAGGATACAAATGTCTCACCAGCCTTGTCCTGGCCCAGTTGGGACACACTGAGACAGACAGCTTAGGTAAGGAGAGAAAATGATCACAGCATAGAATCACAATCCCCTGCCTACAACAGAGTGGTCAGCGGTCCAACCCTCCGGCAGCCCTGGACAGTGGTTCTCTCTTTAAAAACAAAGACCCATTCCTGCCCAGGAATGCAATAGGGGGCTGTTCTTGTCTTTCCCTTGAACTGCCTCCTTGAGCCCTGGAAGGGGCACAATCATGGCACATTCTATAATCATATAGAATATCTGGGCATAAACCACCTTTCGGTGTTCTCTTTGTTGGAGGGAAGGGAATAGAGGCCCAGAGAAAGCGAGGCAGTTGCGAAGAGCCACACAGCAGCCATTCAGGTCCTAGATGGGCAGGAGGCCAAAACGGCCCAACAGGACTTCTCAAAGAGAAACAAACAGACCTTAGGGTTAGGGGGCTGCTGGGGCCTTGGCAGATGAACAAAAGACCAGGACATAGGTTCACTAGCAGCCCAATGGGACACCTAGGGTCCTTTCCACTTGTGTGGCAGAAGAAAGCCTCTAGTCTCTAACAGCCCTCTCTGGATACTGCCTCCTTATTAAGGCCTCTGAGCCTTTGTGTATGTTCCCTCTGTTCCCTCTGCATTGCACTGCCCTTCCCAGTTCCCCTGATGACATCTTCTGCCCACTTAGAGCTAGCTCTGCTCTCCTCTCTCTCTCTGGTTGCACCCTCCTGACATCCATTCCTGTCCCCTCCCCAGGGCCAGGCCAGATGGCTGTGACTCAGACTCAGACTCAGACTCCTGGCCTGCATTCTCTCAACAAGCTCTCTCTCTCTCAGGGTGACCTCACTGGCTGCCTAGCTTGCAACACGGGCCACAAACAATTCCAGACTAGGCATCTCCAGTCACAGCCTCTTTCCAGACTCCGGTCTAGCTGCTTCCTGGCTCATCCTTTGTGGCTTAGAGGTGCAGCACCTCCAACAATCCAGAGCAGACTGCCTTCTGGGGTCCCACTCTGTACTCCCAGCAGTCCAAGGATAGAGAAAATGACAATCTCCTCTGCCTCTGTCCCAAACCTGCCAGTCCGTCCTGACCACCCTTGATCCATAGGATTCTCCATCTGAGTCCACAGCAAGCCCTGATGCAGGGTTTCAGGAACATTTAGACTCAACTGCTACTCATTTCTTCCCCAATACCCCCACTCCCAAGCTACCAGCGCTCTCTTAGGACCTGGCAACAGGCTGTCAATGATTCCGTGCTCCTCGACTGCTTTCTCCACCTCTCTAACTCCCTCTGTTGTCCCCAGTAGAGACCATCCTCCTCCCCAGTTCTAGCCTCCAAGCTCACGAGAAGCCTCCCTTAACTATCCATCAGAGCCCTCCCCCCATGTTGCATGGGTTCTCTTTTCTGCCTGCATTTCACTTCTTAGAACTCAGTCTGAAGCAGGTGAGCTAGCTTAGAGTGTAAAGGTGCCTGCCGTGACAACCTGAGTTCAATCCACATGCACGATGAGATGAGAAAATGCTCCCTAATTTTAAACAACTAAACAAATAAATGCTAAAACAAAATAACACTATCACCCACCACATGGTATTCTCATGTCTTAGACACTCACTGTCCATGACTCCTCGAGAACAGAATCATCACCAAGGGACAGCTGGACAGTTTTCCTCCCATTTACGCTGTCCCTATCTCTAGTGTATCTGCCCACAGAACTACTGTCCAGCCCTCCTTACCTCCTATAGTCCAGCCACTGTGCAGAGCCTTGACAATAGATAACCTTAAGGGAGTAAGAATGGCTCTGAGATCCAGATGCTGTCAATGCATGTTGTGCAGAGCTGCTCTTCCGTAAGCCACCATATATGTCTCTGTGTGGGTATGTGCACGTGAGTCCAGGTGTCCATGGAGGTTGGAGGCCAGAGTAATTTTGCTAGTACTATAGTTGGGAGCCATCTGATGTGGGTGCTGGAGAGCAAAGTCAGGTCCTCTGGACAAGCAGTATATGCTCTAGCCACTGAGCCATTTCTATGGCCCGCATCTATTTAATCTTTGTATGTGTACATTGACACACAAGGAGAAGCTAAAGGCCATTGAATACCTTCTATATCCACGCTCCGTCTTTTTTGTCCGTTTGTTTCTGAGACATGGTCTTACCACGAGGCTCTGTCTGGCCTGGAACTTAGTATAAAGACCAGGCTAGCTTAAATTCACTAAGATCAGCCTGTTTCTGTGTCCCTAGGGGTGGGAGTAAAGGTGTGTGCTACTATACCTGGTGTTCCACATTGTGTCTTTGAGACAGGGTCTCTCACTGAACCTGGAACCCACCAGTTCAGCCAGACTCCCTACCCTCCAGAACCAATTTAAAGCAGAGGAGAGCCACAAAGTAAAGAGTATATATAGGTAGGCATTTCTAATATACTCTAATAAATACGTAACCAATAAAACAAAAATACATGTTCTTTCTGGTTCTGAGTTTAGAATACTGTCACAAACTTCTAGAGTTTCCTGAGCCAAGATCTTGCAAACTCACTACAGTGAATTAGTTCTGTATGCAGGGAAAATACAGCAGAGAAGTGAGTGCTTGGTGGAAGCATTGGGACCAAGGCAGGTGGCACAGCCAAGGTCATAGACGACTGGGAGCTTGCAACAGCATCCTCCCTCTTTTTCCAGCCCATGCCTAGTCCCACACAATCTCAAGGGGTTGTAGGGGGCTTCCAGAGAATGAAACAACAGAACAAAGGTGGCAATGCAGAAACCTGGGATCCAAGATGGTGTGTCTTTCCCCAGAATTCCCTGGAGCTCTCCTTTCTTTCAACGGGCTCCCCTATGCTACAGTGGTTGGCGGGGGCTAGAAGCAACACCCCTCTTTGGATCATGTTGGAGCTCCAAGCATGCTCCTGATTCTCCAATCAGCACTCCTGATCCTTGATCCTGTGGACTCTGGACAGTCACTAGCCCTCTGATGACCTTAGTGTTCCTATATTTTTGTCTTTGAGACAGGTCCTGATGATGCTGGTGGCCTCACAGTTCTAGAGCCATCCTGGTGCTTTGCAGCTGGAGACCCTGGCTGGGCCCCACGGCCTGCCCTCCTGTTGAGAACAGGATGTGGGTGTCAGGAGGTGAGGAGAATGTGGGGTCGAGTTGGGAGTGGCCTTGGGTTGGGACTTCCTGAAGCCAGATCGGTTTACCACAGTCAGTTGGGCTCAGGACCGCACAGCTGTGAGTTATAAATGTTCCTCTCAGAGCAGGGTCTGGAGGCGCTGCTGCCAGTGGAGGCAGCAAGTGTCCAGAGTGCCCACCCAGGGGTCGTCCCTATCTAACGGTCTGTCCTCTGGAGCTAGTTGCACCTGTTGGGCTCTCCTGAGCTATGGGCTCTCTGTACTACTTACTCCGAGATTATTGATAAGAGGGCTGTCCTCATCTTTGCCTGTCTGCTCCTTACCCTTCAGGTGTGAATCCTGTGGTTCTGGTGACCAAAGAGATCCGTGAGGGCAAGGCCAGTCCTGGACCCTAACCTTGCACTAAACCTTTGACTTGGCACACAGCCAAACAGTCCAGTGACAACCGTACAACTCAGCAACCTGTTTCCCACAGCCTAACTGCCTTCTAGTGCCCACACAGCAGGGCATACACAGGGGAGGCCCTCAGCTCAGAAGCACAGAAGCAACAGGGCCCAGCACCAGACCTTTGTGTGAAGAAGGCCCTTCTTCAGAGATATTCTGGAAGGGAAGAGAAAGACAGTCCTTTCTCTCTGGGAACTGCCCAGAATCCTTCAGGCCGTTCTCAGGTTTGGAAACTGCATGTAAGAGGCCAGCTTGCACACAGCATGGTGTCTATAAAGTTAGGTGCCTTGAAAAGTGGACAGTGCCACCTCCTGCTGGGACCACAGAAGGGGGAGCACAGAAACAGGCACACAGATAAAACTCGGATCTATAGAGGCTAAAGTTTATGCAATCTTGGAGGCCCTCTTGAAAAATATGTCGAATTGTAAATGTCTCTAGAGTTAGGAAAACCGTAACAAACTCCTGGATCCTAAGGAATCCAACTCCTGTTTCTGATGAAGCTTCTTTAAACAATTGATCAGAAATGCCTGTAATGAAAGCTCCCAATCACAACTTGCTGCACTTCTCTACCTGTAACATTCCAAAGCTCCTAGGGACTCCAAGACTTCACCCAGCATCTCCCCAGTCTTTGCTAATCATCGTAGTGGTAATGAAACTGTTCACAACGGCTAACTTCTTTAAAGGGCCTTTAGCTGCACCCGTCTAAGCACTTTATGCCAACTCATTGGTTTAGTTTCACGGCACCCTAGGAAGTACATACTGTACTTGTTTTAAAAGATGAGGAAACATAAGAGAGAGAAGAAGAAAAACAGTTCAAGGTCACAGCCGGGATATGAACCCAGACAGGCTGGCACTGTGCCGTAGCCAGTCGCTGGCCAGTCTTCTCGGCCACTGCTCTGAGAGGCTGGAGAGACTCCAACAGCAGCGGCAGCAGCAACCAAGGGTGGATGTTAAGCATACCCACTTATTTATGCATTCATTCATGAATGAAATCACTTACTCACCCCACCTGGCACCAACACCTCAGCAAGTGAACAGGCTCCCCGCTCGCCTCACCATGCTGGGTCTCCTGCATAGGCAGAAATAGACACTGCCTTCATTTGCCAGGGCAGGTAGACAGGCTTTGGAGTGGGAGAAGCCTTAGAGATGGACTGGGCTGGCACCATAAAGATCTTAGTGGGGTGCAGGAGGGGCTGCTCAAGGTCATCCAGCATGCTGGCAGACTGCCCCATGTACCAGAGAAGAGGAGGTGGCTGAAGAGTAGTGTCCATGGGGGCCAGCCTGCAGTAGTCATGAGCGCCTGAGAGGTTTGCAGCTAGTCTTTTGGAGGGCAGGGAGAGTTACCGGAAGTCTGGTGTCATGAGGCCAAATGATGGTGGAATAGGCTAGCTGGTAGCTGGTGGAGGAGGCAAAGGAGGAGACAGTGACAGGTGTCTTCGGCCATTTGCCCCTAAGACTTCCAGAACCACCAAAGGGTTGATGAACTGAGGACATCTGGCAGCACTGTGGTCCCCTCCCACTGTATACCATGACTGAGCCGAGCACCATTCAAGGAGCACTCTGCCCATGATTCTCAAATGTCTCAGCCCCCATCTCCTACTGAACAGAGGAGATCAGCAGACAGGATGGAAACCCTGGCTAGGAACCACAGGAGCCTTGGAGCTGTTCAGTCCTAGTGACTTGAGACTGGCCTGGAAGACAGCTAGATAGTAACTAGCCGTCCAGAACGACACTGGCCTCCTATCTACAACCTACAATACCAAGAGGCCAGAACATGGGTCTGTGCCCTGTGTCAAGTGACCCTGGGCAGGAAGCCACCTTACAGGTCCTCCTCTTGTGCTGTATTTTTCTTGGGGGTTACTGCTTATGGTCAATAATTAGGAAAACGCTGGAGTGATCCAGGAGTGCCATCTGTCCCCAGGATGAGGCAGGGTATCTATAGGCCAGGGACTAATGTCTCTGGACCCCCCAACACCAGGGCCGGCTCTGACTTGGTAGTCACCATCACCCAGGCTCTTTCAGTGTGTTCCTTCCCCCATCACCTGATTCCACAAGCCCATCTGTGTTCCACCTTAATAATCTATGTACCATTACTTTAATCATTTTAAACCAATCACCTTTTTACTTAGCCTCATCTAAAGTACTATCATCTGCCAAATCATGGGTCTTATATACTAATTATACATATTTTCTGATCAGCATGAAAATAAATACATAATATGAAAAATGTGAAATCAGCCCCACACCTGTTTCCTGGTACATCAGTCTGCAAGACCTGGGCAGGGTGCAGGCTTGTCATGGGTGTGTGTATGTCTGTGCCTCCGTGCAGGTGAGGAGAGTGCTCCCAAAAGCATAAGGGCTGCCGGGGAGCTAGAGCACAGATGGGAAGTGAAAGGATGCAGAGATATCTACAAAGGTTTGACCAGGCCCTTTTCTTACTTAGGTGGAACAGTCTGGGTCCCAAGTTCTTAAGTCCATTGTCCACAAAATGCACAGCACACCGGATGAGTACTGGCATAAGAGTCTACTCACTGCCTCTTGCTGGGAGGTGTAGGTTTTAAATTCCCCATATGTTTAGGGGCATGTGTCAGGGGTTCCCCCCAGTTCCATTAGTCAGACTGCAGCCCAAGCACTCATGGTCTCTGACATTCCTGGTGACCTCTTGGTCTCTAGAATGGCCCTCTGACCACAGTCTCCCAACACTTCGTGTGTGACAGCTACAGGACTAGACAATCAGCTAATCACCAGCAAATCTGAATCCCATCGTAACATGGAACAAATGTAGTATTTATGTAAAAGGCGTTAGGAGTACCTCTCTTTTGAATTAGCAGAAAGACATGCAAACTGAATGGTGATTAGGCAGCTGATGGGTTCGGTAGCACAATCACGCCTGCAGCAGTGCCCTAGCCCTTAAACACAGAGCTCCTGGGAAGCAGCAGGCCCTATTTACACACTGTGTTTATTTATTTATAGGTTTTTCGAGACAGGGTTTCTCTGTGTAACAGTCCTGGCTATCCTTGAACTCACTTTGTCGACCATGCTGGCCTCAAACTCACTGAGATCCGCCTGCCTCTGCTTCCCAAGTGCTGGGATTAAAGGTGTGTGCCACAATCCTTACCTCCTCCACCCCACCCCCATCTTACACACTGCATTTATAAAAACAAAGTACGCAGGGACAGAGAACATGGCCTGGCCCTGCTGGCTGGCAAGGGTCCTGGCACTGAGCAGGGCCCAGAAGGGGGAAAGGCCAATGTGCCCAGCAGGGGGGAGGGGTAGTAAAGATACCACCAAGGTTCCATGGGTCTATTTCAGGCCTGACGTGTGTCATGAGAAGCTGGGAATGAGCCTCCTCAGCAGGAAGTGGGCTGCAGTGTGTGAGGGGATGGAAGCGGCCGTCTTGGCCCTCCTGTCTGTTTTTTTCTCTGCTGTGGTTGCTTATTTTTCCTTGGCTGGTCCAGGCCATTTACTGGATGTTTCTCAAGCTGCCACCTACAATATGGAGAAAGGGAATTTTTTTTTTCTTCCTGGACTATATCCAGGAATAAGGCTCAATACATTGGCACTGATAAGTTCCAGGACAGAGGAGTGCCCAGTGCAGGTGGGAGCCAGGAAAGTAGTCCAGAGGAAGAGATGGGAATTGGGTTTCCAAGGACGCATAGTTTTCTAAGAAGTGTAACAAAGGGACCTACATGTGAAGAGGAGCAGTCGCTACACTCATGAGGACCCCAGGGGCATGGAGGTGAAAGAAGGGAACAGGGTCCTGATGATAGAATAAGGATTTGGACTCCTGAAGAGGTCCACATGGAGGGAGGCTAAGCCGCCCCCTTGTCAGGTCTTCCCTTAGTTTCCCTCCCCCACCCCAGTGCCACAGAGAGGGCCAGGTGGACTGACCATCAGAGGCAGCTGGTCTGGCTCAGCAGAGCAAGCACTGAGCAGAGAGAGGCTAACCTGATTATAGGAGCTGTCAGTCTGCAGGAAGAGCCGTGGCTGGCTGCTATGGCCACTGGGAATGCACAGGAAGGTGCACGCTGGGCCAGCCCAGGGTCCCCAGTGAGGGGTGGTCTCAAGATGCCTGGGAAGCACAGGACAGCCATGCACAAGCCCCCACCCCAACTCCAACGCCACCACAGCCTAAGAGGTGCTGGTTGTAAACTTGAAGAACAGCGTCCTACTCTGGGCCACAAGCTCTGTTCTCAAAAAGAAAAAAAAGGGGGAGGGGGAACTAGCAGGGGAGAGGGCAGCAAATTGGTCTCCGCTCCTACCCCTGAGAGTTTGGTGCTGCTATTACAATACTAGCATTCTCCGAATGCTATTCAGCCAGGCATGCCCTCTGAGGTCCACTGCAGACCCTGTCACTCCTTCTTGTCTTCCCTCCAGTCCAGGTGACAAGCTCCTGAGAGTGCCTCAAACCTGCAAGGGGCCTGGGCTCATGCAGACAGAAACCCAGGGTGGATTAAGAGAAAGGCTGCAGTGAGGGCAGCGTCCCTCCCACTGTGACACTCACAGAAGTACAACAATCAAGATTGGCTCTCATAGTCCACTGTGCCTCCACCTTGGCAGGCAAGTGTCCCTTTCCTCCCTTTCTGGAGGTCCCTCTACACTGGGAACAGTAGTAGTTCCTGCTCATAGGAACTAGGAGAAGCAGGAAAGGCAGGTATCTGAGAGTCAAAGCCCTGGGGGGGGGCATCTTACCTGTGCCTTTGAACACTGGGTTCTGACGGATTTCCCAAAGGGAAGCCCTTTCACCTCTCCAGCAGGGCAGCTCTTGACCCTCCCTTACCTCTCTTCCCAAAAGCAGTTCAAGTGGCTTTTACCGGCAACCCCACCAGATCTAAGGATGAGGTGCCAACTCCTAAGAAGGTGCTTTGGATTTGTAGAAGATCAAGATCACACCTCAAGGCTTCTCCCCTCTGTAAATCCTGCCTGGGGCTAAAATCAATAAAGAATCTTCACCCTGTGTCACCAGAGCAGGCAAAGGCCCTGCCATGACATTCCCTCCACAGGGGTGGGGGTGGGGGGTTGGGGTCTCCTTTGGCCCATGACTTCAGTCCCAACTGCAGGCAGCAGCTGAGGGCAGGGTGGGGCAGTGTCCCTGGGAAGCAAATGCGGCTGCCTAAGTGCCTCTCCAAAGAAGCACCGGGCGCCATTCATCAGCTGGTTTTCAGGACTGTGAGAAATCAATGGCATCTGCACTGCAAACTCATCATTAGGATGGGAAAACTCTGCAATGGAATTGATTTGTTTAAATATAATAACACAATTTAACAGAAAACTGTGGGGGTGGGGCAGGACCTCAGCAAACAAAACACAGACACATAGCTAAGAGAGAGGCTCTGGACTCTGGGGGAGCCAGCTGCAGATCAACTTCTATGGTGCCTGCTGAACCCCATGAAGCTAGGGATGGGTGTTGTCCCTGATTGCAGGTGGCCCAGATATGTCCTCAAGCAGTCTGTGGGTGGACCCAGAATCCTGGCTGGCCACACCTATGTTGCTCTTGGAGATGATTTGGCTTGAACATGGATTCACCCAAAACAGTTTCATTAGCCCCCATCCTTGGGGTCCAGACACCTGTTGGGGGGAATGAGTGAACTCTGGGGTCAGATCAGAAGGGGCTCAGTGGAGATAGGGTGACAAAGTGACAACACACGCCAGCAAGCACTGGTTGGAATTCTTGGGGTGTCAGGGGCCCTGGGAAGGAGTGCTAGGGTAGAACAAAGGTGGGGGTGGGCAGAAATGAAAGTTAATCAAAGACTGAGTAAGAGCCTTTTTGGAAGGTGGCTGACAATTCAAGGTTAAAATACATTCCTTGATGTGACAAAAAAAAATGGATAAGCAGTGTGCCTATCATCCTTACAATGTCCTAGGACCCTTTACACTCTAATTATGTGCCACTTCACTTAATTCCAGCAGCCGGTAATGAAGGCATTCTTATTAAGCACACGTCATAGGTTATACTACCAAGGCTGCCCGAACTCACATAGCTGTGGAGCTGGGAGCACACGCCTGTATTTACCACGCGAGCCTGCTCACTCCCCGCGGCACAACTTTATCCTCATTGGGACTGAACACCCATGTCAGTAGTCAGGCAGCTCCTACAACATCCAGAATCTGGGTCTGGGCCACACTGGGTGACTGGAGGCAGTAGTTCTAGGTCGTGTCTGAGAAGAGAGTTGTTCTGGTCCTGAACACACGGTATCCACGAGATTAGAGACCGGGCACAAAGCCGGGCATGTACAAAGGTACTACACCCCATACCACTAAAGACAGAAGACGCGGAAGGCTCGGGTGGGCCGTGAGGTACAAACGGCTCTCAGACCTCACTGAGCCCAGAAGATGGCCTTGAAGCTATCTTGTAATGTGGACTTTTCCCCCCACTGGCAATGGGAAACTGGAGAGACAGAGAGGGCTGGAGAGGATAACACAGAGGCAGGAACATGGTAAGGCCTGACTGCTGGCAGGAGCAAGACAGCGAGAGAAACACAGACTCAAGGAAGAGAAAGGGGTACCAGGGATGAGGGAGAGGGAGTGTCAGTGGTACCCAGGCTTCTTCTGTGAGAGACCTGGCCTCAACACGCACTACAGCAGTAAGAACTGACGACCCAGGACCCCAAAGAGCACTGGCTCCTCACCCACAAACTCCTGGGCCGGGGAGGGGCAACACAGGCTAGTAGCTGTCTCTGTTCCTGCTCTGCCCCTCTGCTGTCTCTGGCCCTACTCCTTCGGGGATTCCTTCTGCTTTCCCTCTTAAGACGTTCCAGGACTAAGGAGAAGAACGACTCAGCAGGTAAAGCATTTACTGTGCAACGGTAAAGATCTGAGGTCAATGCAGAGTGAGGCAGTAGTGTACATCTGTACCCAGTGCTCCTAGATGGAAGGAGAATCCCCATAAGCCCCAAACCAGCTAGTCTAGTGTATACGGGGGCAAGCATGAGAACCTGCCTCTGGAAGGAAGGCAAAGCCCTTGAACCCCTTAAGGGGTTAAAGACCTCTACATGTGACCATGGCCCTGGAGCACCATGAGCACATATCACACACATGATAACAATAAAAGGGAGGCTCCAGAATCTTTGAAAGGATGGGAGGAGAGCTGCATAGGCCCTCTGTGCAAACGGGGAAACTGAGGTCTGACAGGCAACAGCCCATGATCCATCAGCCAGCTACTGGTGCAACCTGGTCCAAGGCTTGACTGGCATGTTCTCGAAGCCTCCTGAGAACAGGGTGGAGAAGAATGGTGGATGAGGAATGCAGCCCTAGGTATGGAAACGGTGGTGACCAGCAACCAGCAGGGAGCAGGCTAGAAGGCACAAGCTGGGAGACATCAAGTGCACCCATGGAGAGGAGGCATTCTATCCAGCCAGAGACAGCCCTGTCACCCACACTGCATCCCTCAGAAGAGAGGCGAATCTCCAAGATTTGGAACTTGTGTTACTAACACTGGGACAGTCCTAGGCACGCATAGCTGTTGATCACTCTAGCCAGGCTGATTCTGGATTCCGGTTTCCAGACCCACCCCTTTTCAACTGTGGGTGGCCTCTGTGTGCCTCAGTTTCCTCATCTGGAATGCAGTGTATAATAGGACCTTGTGTGAGGGGTTTGGAGACTGAACTCAGCGTCTCATGTGCTGTGCTCAGCAGCTGACACCAATCACTCAACACAGCAGGTGGTCACTGTCATTACCACCAACTGTGCCACTAGCCTCATTTGCGGGAGGCCCAGCTGAGGCGGCCAGCATGATGATTCAACCACGTGCTCTTCTGTGTACACACGTGCTGACGACTGAGCCCCTATATAGCATAGGGTAAGTTAGAGCATTATCATACTGTTTCAGCTGAGGAAACCGAGGCACACTGGAATAGCCCATGTGCCAGGCACAAGTCCAAACCTGGAAAACCACTCCTGTTTCCACTGGGCTGAGTCCAAAGCCAGCCAGCTACTGGATGATGGCCAGTGTCCATACAACTTCTGGTCATACTGACCCAGGACACGAACCAGACAAACACCGGCTAGGCAGGCATGGCAGGCCAAACTGGAAGTGCATGGGGAATGGGCAAGAGGCCCTGACCTGGAGGAAGTCAAGTTGCCAGTCCTGAACCTTTCTGGAACGTTCTTTTCCTGTTCCAGCATATCAATCTCATTTATTAGGAGCCCAGAGTAGCTGCATGAAAAATCCCCCAAGAGGGGCTCGGCTACCGACTCACTCTTTCCTGTACATCCTTGCAATATTCTATAGGTGCGCCCCACGCTCCTGTCCAATTCAGAGATCTCAACATCCATGCCAAAGCCTGGCTTGTCAGTGAAGCTGGAGTGGCAAGGATGGAAAAGTCCTGGAATGAAGGCCACAGAATGTCTGGGTTCAGCAAAGAGGAGGATGAGAATTGAGCACCAGATCACTGGGGAATGGAGCAAGCCCCCTGCTGGAGCCCAGGAACGAGGTGGTAACTGTAGACAAGGAGTGCCCACAGGGAGGCAAGAAATGGGAGGTGTTTCTGCAGGGCCACTCCTGACAGCTTAAGGACATGGGGACCTGACAGACTGCAAGTCTCTACCTCCCCAGGAAAAAGGTCACTGAGGCGGGGAGCAAGTGTGAGCTGGGCAGGGGCTGAAGGAAGCTGGCCGTAGCTATTTTTAGTATCTTGATGTAAGAGGGAGAGGTCCTTCTCCTTACCAGGTAAATGTCAGCAGCAACAGCATTTGTGGCCAATTAGAGCAGATGAAGTTCAGGAGGGAAGAGAGCAAGGTTTTGCCTCCTGTGGGTCACCAGCATCTCTAGCCAGTGGCTTCCCCTAACAAACAAGCAACATTTGTTTGGTCCCCAGAGGAATATAAGCAGGGCCCCGGATCCTCGGCTGTGTGACCTTGGCCAAATGTCCTGCCTTCCCTGACTCTAGTTTTCTGCCACTGGAATCAGGTGCCTACCCAGTTTATATGTGAGAATAACACAAGTCAGGGGTCATGGAGAGGCTTTGAGTTCAAAGAATTTTGCCACTCCATGCTATAGGATAACAGAAAGAACTGTGGGCTTCCTGAACAGACTCCTGGGCCATCCCTAGGCTGACGGGGCTGGAGCTGGAAGCTGTGCACACTGTTCGTGCAGGAGGTTTATGCCAGCCCAGGACCTGGGGTCCAATGGGCGCGTGGCTGTAGCTAGTGACAGGAAAGAGGTGAGAACAAGACCACTGTGGGTCAGCGCTGCTCGACACACACAGTGTGATGTGATCAGGGTCCCAGCATTGCTACAGACTGGAGACTGGTGGCAGTCAGGGAGGTCTCCCAGTCTATTGTACCTGCAACACAGCCTGGCTCACCTGGCACAGCCTTGGGAAGACTACCTTCTCCCTGCTGCCAGCCTCTCCCAGGAGACAGTTGGTTATAGGAAAGATGGGAATGCCCAAATCAGAACATTCTCCCAAACCCTCTATGAGAACTAGATTCTTAGTCCACAGGTAAAATTACACAGGGCCAGTCCCTGCTTTCTCTGGATGGTCTAGCCTAGGAACTCTAGGAGCCTTAAACTGCTCTTCATCAGCTAGGGAGAGTCCAGTTCCTGTTTCCTCAGCCAATTGCCCACCAAGGATCTTCACAGTTCTGTCCCTCCCTCAACAAAAACCCAAGCACAACTTGTGCTGACCAAAGGCAGATGTTCCCACCAAAGCCTGAAGCCCAGAGAAGATCCAAGGAAAACTGAGGCACAGAAGTGGAACATTGGGGAGTTAGAATAAAAGTACATACTCCATTTTCTGGCATCTGAACTCAAGGGTACCTACCTCGCCCCTCTTTCCTTTATCACCCCGTTGGCCCTCAACAGTCCTTGGGGCAGCCTCTCTGCCCAGCTTTTCCTGTGGCTTGGATGCTGGCAGTCCATTTCAGGTTCATTCTTCAGGACTGGCTACAGACCTTTTACTCCAGAAAAAGGAATGTCATTGCATAGCCTCCCAGATGGCATCCCTCTGCAAACGAGGACGGTGAGGACTATGGGCAGGTTCTAATCACCAGTCTACTTTATGTCTTCATCCACAGCGTTTTGACACCAACTACATGGGTCAAGGTAAATGAGATTTCACTATGGGAAGGCCATGGCAGAAGGCAGTGATCGGTTTTCACAGACCTGGGCCCCTTGGCCCCTTCTAGGTGAGTTTCCACAAACAACTGAGCTTCCCTGGTACTGCTCTCTGCAACCACAACTCCTCAGCTGACTTTGTTTTTCAGTAAACACAGGGTTCTGGTCACTATTGCTGGTCCCCATTGTCAGCATCACCACTTTCCATACAGTCAGTGTAGTTTCATAGGGTGATGTGCATGGCCGTGAGGCCACAATGCCATGTGGTTACTGGTCTATTTCTACCACTGGGCCCCGGGTCTCCATGTGGCATTGGGAACCTGGCCAGGTGATTCCTAAAGCACACACCTTCTCTAGGACTCCTCCCACTATAGAGTACAGAAGCCAGGACAAACTGGGTATGGGCCTGGGGGCTCTCTGAAGCTGCCCAGGCACCTGCTTCATCTGCTGCTGAACACATCTTCCTGACTGGCTGTGAAGCACCCTGCACAGCTTCTCCCTCCTCCAGGAGACTCCTTGGCTACCTCCTTGGTCTTCGCCCTCGCTGAGTGGACACTTCTGTGCCTGTGCAGTGCAGTTCCGTGACTATTGCCTTGGACCCGTGCTCACCCAGCTGTTGAACCACCATTTGCATTTAGCAGGAGGGCCCAGCATGGTGCCAGTACTGGTGAGAGCCAGTCTGACAGCATGGAGAACATATGGTTCCAGAGGAAACTGGGCTTGATCCCAGTTCCACTGAGAACTGTGTTGACTCTGGGTAGGTTTCCTAGTCTCTGTGTTTTGAGTTTCTTCATCTGTACAATAGGACAAGTTCAGCTTTCACTGGGTTGTTAATGCCTTTAAAAGTGTCACCTTCTGGTCACTTAGACTAAGGAACTGCAGCAGAGAAGGGCAGGGACATATCCAAGGTCACACAGCAGGTTTTGTGGAAACGCGGCCCCACCCTGCCAAACCACAGGGGTAGGACTAAGCAGCAGGCTGTAGAGCATTTCCAGCTCCAGACTGGAGTAGCAGGAGGGGGGTGGGGCAGGGCAGGCTGCAGAGGCTGCTGGTAGAGGGGTAGCCTGGAGGCCACAAATTCCGGGCAGGGGCTGGGGCATGCATTCTCAGCTGGACTGAAGACTGACAGGCACGCCACAGGCGGCCCTGAAAGTCCAGTCTGCAGGACCTCAGGCTAGGCCCAGCCAATCCTCTGCATTCTGGCCTTGGCACCCATGGTCTTTTCAGTCAGTCCACGCTGTCCTTAACCCTAGAAGTGCACAGACTACAGGTGACTGCCAGGCTGGAACCTGGGGGCTGATGGCACAGGACTGTGGCTCTTGTCATGTGGTTGCCCACAGGACTGCCTCAGGAACCCGGATATCCATCCCCCTTTCCCGATGTCTTTTCATCATCAGGCAAGCCTCACTCCAGGAACTGCCACTACGCATCCGCACAGCTGGAATCAACCTTGTCACACACCCTACCTGCTACACACCACCTGTCCACAGGCTTGGCTGGAGGCATCGCGACCATTATGACACCTCCCAGAGAAGACTCTCTCACCTGTAGATGATGACATGGGGCTCAAAGAGGTTTTTTCACCAGAATGAGGCAATTTATTTAAAAAAAAAAATGGAGAAACAGACCATAAACACCCCAAAGCCTAAACCCTGAGTTCACATTCTTAACCATAATGTTCAATGCATTTCACCCAGTGTGCCTTTTATACATTCCAGACACAGAAGGGGCAGAGTGCCACAACCTGACAGGACTCCCCCCCTCCCTCTGCATCTGGCCTTTCCTTCTGTGATGGTCAGAAGCAACTCAAGACTTCTTTCCTCTGCCCAGCAAGTGGCTTGCCCAAGCTCTGTGTGGGCTGAGCCTTATCCTTCCCAGGAATAAGCAGGGCTGAAGGCTTCTTGACTATGGTGAACCAGATCTCCAGGACCTGCCAGGTCATCCTGACAGTCTAGAACTTGGAGCCTCTCATGTACCAGGAGTGAAGTCAAATTTTACCAAGAGGAAAAAGCCCTTCTAGGGCCAGAGCTCAGGTATGGCCCTCTCCGGTCATCATCCACCTCATGGCCTGGGTGGACCTCACCACAGCCCAGGAGCTTGGAGTGGTGTTAGTTCTCACAGCCATTGTTTTTGTATCCAGCCAATAAGAATAATGCCTTTCACTGGATTTAATGAATTACGCGAGCATGCAGCCCAGGGCAGAGAACCACAAAGAGGCAGCACCTGGTGACAGCACCGGGACAAACAAGGCCTCTGGCATCCAACCCACAGGAACAAGTAGACAGAAATGGGCAAGCAGAGCGCAGTCCAGACAGGAGGTTCTGCAGTCAGAAGACCCTGGGCTTCGTGGCAGCTGCTTTGCTGCTCAATCTTCCATGCTTTCTGTCCCTTGTCATGCGTGCTGCCTGGGACTGGGTAGCAGGGGAAGGTAGGGCAGGCTGGAGCAGCATACCCAAGAGAGTTCCCACACGATCCTCATGCAGCCTGTCCCCAGCTGCTTGAGACAAGCTAGCCCCTGGCATCACAGAGCCTCCTGCTGTGGGAGGGGGACACCACTGTCAGGGCCTCGTACAAGGTCAGCAGACCTGTATTCGGCTTGTGAGTGGAGGAGCCTGGACACCCACTTGGTTGCTTCCACTTTATCCTACGTTTATGCAGAAATACAAGTACATTCTACTTCTATACCTGGCGTCATGGGCTAGTCTTTAAGGGACCTCACTGTGCCTGCTAGCACCAGCTTGAAGTCCTTAATAGTTTGTGAACAACCAGCTTTGATTTTTATTTTTCACTGGACCCTGCAAATGATACAGCTGGCCAGATTCAAACGGATTCACATGGGCCCTCAGGTGCAGGCCTAAACAGCTGGGAGTTAACTTTTGCTTCCCTGAGACTCCGCAGGAGCTATGCCCTCTGCTTCATCTTCCT
This sequence comes from Dicrostonyx torquatus, assembly GCA_028555095.1. Taxonomy (NCBI): domain Eukaryota; kingdom Metazoa; phylum Chordata; class Mammalia; order Rodentia; family Cricetidae; genus Dicrostonyx; species Dicrostonyx torquatus. The sequence goes on along the minus strand of JAQHUG010000386.1, from coordinate 1,080,500 downwards.
TTCTCCTCTCTATCAGCATGATAACTTCTCACCTTCCCCAAGTCAGCCCAATGGCCACTTCCCAGGTAGGGTTCATTCCTAGGCTTTCTACCCTGATAGAGATGCTGCCCCCATGTCAAGGAGGTAGGCTAGTCGAAGGCTAGTAGAAAGGAGGGCTTGGGCGCAGTATGGTTAAGCAATACCAATTATGGCCCTGTCATTTCCTGCCCGTGCAGCTCACCCTTCTCTAGGCCTCAGTTACCCCATCCAGTGTGAAATAGCCAATTCCTGGAGGATCCAAGGAGGCTTGATCGTAGCAACCAGCAGCCACTGTCATTTCGTAGAAGGCCTCTCCTTTGGTCTTGAGTTGGCTCTTCTGAGGACACTCAGACCCACCCTCAAGAAGGTACTACAGGATGGGGAGGACCAGGACAGGGTTCAAGGATGTACAGATAGGAACTTGAACCCAGGTCTGGTTAGGTATGTGGCGTTGGGCAAGGTCGTCCTAACCAAGGCTCAGTTTCCTCACTGGCACAACAGGGATAGTGACAACCACTCCCCCAAGGACAGTTATGGAGGGGAAAATCTTGCCATGGTACAGTTAAATGCCCATAGGAGCAGAGGACATTACTATGAATTATCTCCATGATCTAGATTAGAAGACAAAATCCCTTAGCAGGAGGGTGAGAGCTACCAAGCCGGCACAGGACGCTGACAATAGAATAAAACCACATGTCCAATGCCCAGGCTAGGCCCAAACCCTCTCTGCTCTGGTTTGGAAGCCCAGGAACAAAGGGGAAACTGGGGAAGGAGCCACGTCCCCGCCCAAGCTCCTCAAGCTACTGACACCGCCTTTTTCAGGTGGCCACACGCACTCACCCACCCCTCAGTAGCAGATTCCCAGTACCAATATAGCTGGCTCGTCAACTCACCTGCTAAGGCTTCTGCCAGTCGATCACAACTCCAGGCTGTTGCAATGTTGGGGAAGGGAGGTTGTGGTGAAAGGGGTTCTGAGTGGGTCCTATGCGGTCCAAGCACAGCGGCCACAAGTTCTACAAGAAAGAGCAGAGGGGACGATGAGTTCTAGCTTCGGGCCAGCAAGCAGCCCCTGAGTTTTCCAGCTGTCCTCTAGATCTAGCATGCCTGGGTTCCTCACACCACCTCCTGGGTGCTGTAGTTCCTCTTAGAAGAGGCACAGGCTACTGAGATTCATACCTGCAACCCTACAATAAGCCTCAGTGGGTTCAATAGCCTGAATACAGACAGTAGCAGTTACATCCCCACACATACCACCACCATACCCCACCAACAGGCTGCCTGTCCTCCAGTCGGGTCTCTTCTTCTTTATCATTCCAAGCCCCAAGCCAGAGTGGCCTTGGAGCCCATATTCGGGTCCTTTGGGAGGCCCTCTCTGACCACGCCCCCTCCTTTTTCTGCAGATTTGCAGCATGCTGACCACATCTCTCCCAGATTTCCATGGCCTCATCAGAAAGTCGATCTAATGTATGTCATCTGACATTGTTATCAAGGGACACAGGGATCATCTGGTGTTGAACAGAGAAGAGAGGGAGGGAGGGAGCAACAAGGACAGCAGTCCGGGTGCAGTGAAGTGCACTAGACAGGCCGAACCTGTGGGTCAGCTTCCACGTGCCTTCAGTTAGGAGGCCTCCAGAGCTCCCTAAAGGTTTCCTGCTGTCTAGTTCCAGAACATGTGGTGGCAATGGAAGGTGTGTGTGAGAGAGAGAGAGAGGAGAGAGAGAGAGAGAGAGAGAGAGAGAGAGAGAGAGAGAGAGAGAGAGAGAGCGGGGAGGGAGGGGGGGAGGGAGAGAGAGAGAGAGAGAGAGAGAGATTGAGATTGATTTTCTCTGCTGTTCTACAAATGGGGAAACTGGGGCCCTTATAGGGGCACACTCTTCCCAGAATTCCTTAGTGAGTGAAGGGGCAATGCTTGAAGTATACCATGCCTCCTCACTTTGCCCACTGCTGGCAGACTCAGGTATGAAGCCTGCTTTGACAGGCGACAGGCTTCTCTCAGCTGTGTCTCCAGACAACTGACTGTGTGTGTGGGGGGGGGGGGGTGAGCTATGGAAAACAGGAAGTCCCAAGGGCTGGAAAAAGTGCCATAGGGAAGAAGGCTTTCTCAGGACAAACTACCCAGCCTGCTAGCCCTTCTTCCTCCAACCTGGAGCCCTGAGGCCAGAGTTCAGGGAGGGCAGCACAGGGAACCTGTTGCAGCATCTCCACAGCTGCCAATAAGCAAAAACACCCCCCAAGCCTATCCACAGCGAATAGGCCTTTCTAAAGCTCCCTTCTAGACCCTAAACACTGCTGGCGCAGCATACACTAGTATCGCCATCTTGGAGTAGGGTGTGGAAACAGCAGTCCGGTAGGCTATCCGGCCACCTAGCAAGTCCATTTCTATAGCAATGCACACTGTTCAGCAGTGGTCTCTCAGTGCCAGGCATGACAGCCCCAGAGTGAACACCAGCAGAGAATGGACAGACTGGTGCCTCGCATGCACTCCCTCATTATTGAGAGGAGGTGAACCCCACAGCAACAACACATAAATCCTACCAACAGAGCGTGGACCTGAAAGCCAAACTTTGGGCGAGTGCACCCTTGGAGATCACTCAGACCAAGGTCAAGATGAGACAAGGGGACTCGGGGCTGTAGCATAGCCACGCCATGCCCTCTGTAAGTCTGCTCTTCGCCTGTGATCCTGTGTGAGCCTTCAAACTCGCTTTGAGGAACAGGATTCAGTGCAAGTGGCATTTCCTGGGGTGGAGAGACGTGGCTACAGGAGGCTCAGCCTTTCTGACCTTGACTCTCAGAAAGCCTTAGGACTACAGAAGAAAGCATTCTACTTCACTGGACAGTGGAGAACTGAGGGTTCTCTGCTGTAGATGACACCATAAATGTATACCGTTGCCCCATAATTACCTATTAAATTAAGACCACAAGAACCCTAACGAGCAAAGGAAGAGGTATGGGGCCAGACAAGGACATTGACTCCTCTGTGCTCCTGCAGTGTGGCCCTTCAGACCCAGCCTGCACAGCAGCCTCCCCACCTTGCCATGGGTAACTAGGACAGACAGGGTCTCAGCTGACCCCCCACTGCTAGGGTCTATGCCCTCCCAATTCCAGTTCTGTTCTAAAAGTATGTGTGACCACTACCCCTTAGCCCACCACCCACCTGAAAGACAGGCTAATTCTACCGTCTCTGATGGGTCCCTGTTCCCTCTTCAGTGGAAGGTCTAACCCCAACAAGAAGAAGTCATTATGGGTCTCGGGTCTTTTTCTGTCCCCACTGTGCCAACACCAATTCCTGCTAGCAGCAGTCTGACGGCAGCCACCTCACTGCACACAGGCCACAGCACCTACTCCCAGCCTCAGACCCCCTTTGCTAAGGAAGGAAGCCCCTACTGAGCAGAGTGGGGCATAGCTGAGCCAAAGCTCACAGGGAAGGTCACCAGGTCCGCCCTGTGAGAGAAAACAGCTATACAAGAGCAGCTGTAGAGGCAGTTGCTTGTACACGTAGCAGTGGGTGGGGTGAGGACGCCGTCCCTAAAGGTGTGCAAGCAGAGGGAGGGCCCAGTGTCACAGGTACATCAGAAACAGATGGACTTCGACTTCTCAGACTCCCCTGAGGACCAAATCACTCAGATGACTGCTGCACCTACAGCGTCTTGTCCTCTCCCTGGACAGAATGTGGGTCTGGAAGACAGCCCAGAAATTTAAATAGTTAACCAGATCTCCCGGGTGATCCTCGGCATCAGGAAAGATGGAGAACACTGACAGGTGACATTCCCAGGTCTTCCTGGGTCTAGAGATTATCAGCTTTGAATATCTCTCTCCATTTCCCCAAACCCTTCTAGAGATGCCAGCCCTCCTGGGCAGTGGCCTGAACACATCATGAATCATGAATAACAATTGAAAAGCCTTAGGAGGGGAGAGAGGTAAGATTGGGGGAATTTGTCCCACAGTGGTAGTACTAGCCCAACTCCTTCCTAGTCCCTCAGCCCCCAGAGCCACAAGCTTAGCATGGGGCAGGGTTGGGGAAGCAACAGCTGCTGCCCAGGGAGGCTCCAGAAAAGCAATTATCTTGCTCTTAGCAGAAAGGCACAGGTCCTTTAACCACGCCCCCCACAATACACAAAACACACACACACACACACACAAACACACACACACACACACACACACACACACACACGCCAAGATCCTGTGGTAGCCCTCATTACCTCCCCCTCCAGACTCCAGATTTCTGACTTGCACCACCTCCATCCTCCGAGCACACTTCCAACACTTAAATCATTTAGCCCGCTAAACCGGAGACGGCAAAATGGGTGCTATTTCTTAAAAACATACAGAGAGCGCATTAAATTATTGATAGCCATTAAACAGGAGGAAAATATTAAACAGCTCTCAGCCCTTATCAATCATTCATGCAGTTTCCACTGGGGTGTTTTCTGGAGCGATCACTCGGGCAGCCCGGGGAGCTGGCTTCTGCCAGCAAGGAAGGCAGTGGCTGGAGAGAGGCCAGCAGGAGGCTGGCCCCAGCCCCAACAGTCACCTTGGATAGGGGTATGTGGGGGCAGGGAGGTGAGGCTTCCTTCTTGCTAATGTGCAATCCTCTGCTCTTCCTGACATTATTAACAAAGGGAGACTCCAGCACCGCCTTCAGGAGGCTCTTAATTCAATCTAGCCTGCTTTTATTGGGCACCTACTATACATCAGACCTGCAGGATGCACAAATAAACAAGCCCCAAGGCCCTCAGGGGGTAAAGGTGGTGGTAGAGAGCCCACTACAAGAAAGTGTGACTGTACCGCACAGCAATGGAGCCAACACTAGAAGTCCACGGGGTGCAGAGAAGAGGGGTCAGCTGCGGCTGGGAGAGGCTGCCAAGAAAGGATTCACTGAAGTAATTCCTGGGGACATTCTTAGATGGGAACAGAAAATTGTCCTGAGGGGAAGCAGGGAGTGGCACGAAGGGGATACATAGCCCAGGGAAAGGCTGAACATTGTCAGGGATGCTTGAGTGGCAGTTTCTGGATAGGCGGAATGGGAGACTGGGCACAGGGAGCAGAAGGCATAACAGGTAGGAGGCTAGCAGCCTCAGTATACACACAGGCAGGAACTTGAGGTTCACCCCAGCTGCCAGGCCAGTATCCCCACCACACTGGTACGGCAGATCCATTTCCTGGCTCTGATTCAGGACACCTAAACCAGTATGACGCAGGCCCCGAGGCTGTAGGTCCAAGGTCCTGCTGCGTTCAGCCACAGATGGGCCTGGCAATGCTACCCATGGGAGACAGGATCCCCACTGCTGCCTACCTGTGCCAAGGACCCAGATACCAGGGCTATGGGAGCCAGCAGACACCTGACACTGCCCCACCTCACAGCACAGGGACCAGCCAGTCAGAGGCCATGTGAGGATCTCAGGCCCAGCTGGGTTGTTTCGCCTGACCCTGCCCAGCTCCTCCAGCCATGCCCAGCACATATTGGTCTTTCTGAATGTTTTTCCGAGCTGTCAGTTGCAGCAGAGGCCCTGCCAAGTGTGGATCACACCCTCATCAGAGCAAGCTGCTTCTCAGGGAGATGTTTTACAGAGAATGGATGTTTACCATCACACCAGGGACTGTCAAGGCATCACCAGGAGAATTTCAGTCTGCAAAGTCAAAGGGTCCCTTTCTCAGCTGCTTGGGAAAAGTGGCCTGGGATTCAGGAAACATCCTTTAGGCTGAAGGAGCCTATGGAGTAGGAATATGGGTACATGAAGCTAATGCAGAGGTAGGACCCTGAATCCAGTCTTTGCTCTGCCATCAACTGTCCCCTCCTGGGCTCTGCCTGTGTGCACAGTTGCAGAGACACATCAGAACAGAAAAGCTACACGACTCCCATGAGCCTCCGGGTAGCTGGCTGCAGCCTGCCAGAAACATGGAATTTCAGATGTTGACCCCAACCAACACTGACTGCTCTGTTGACCCTCAGACTCAGAGTGACATCACACTTTGGTCCCTCCCTAACTTGTGGTCCTAACAGCATTGTCTCAGGGCTCCTGTATCTTCTTGCAATCACTTAGCTGCGTTGTTACATATCTGCTTCTCTCTAGTACAGGTTTCATATAGGTGCAGGGTCCTGGGCGGAGCTTGGGAACAGGCTATCTAGAAAGTTCTGCTGGCCAGCAAAAGCAAGACCCAAATGGGCAAATGACTCCATAACCAACACACCTGGCTCCAGCTGACTTCGTCTTACTAGCCCGTGTCCCTGTCAAACCTCCAGTCTTTCAGTTCTTCCCTCACTGGCGTTGTTCACCGAAGTCATACCACAGGTGCTCCACCACCCTGACTGTCATGCCCCAGGGCCTTTGCCTATGATGGTGCCTTCTCTACCCAGTCAAATTCTGCTCCCTCCATCTGCAACTGCTGCACACTTTATACATTACCCTAGACTGAATTCTGGTCACATCTGTTCTGAGCTAAATAGGGGACATCATGAATACAAATAGGGTTCCTTTCATCAGCCCTTGGCACACAGGGTCAGAGTGAGCCTCTAGCTTGATTGCACTCAAAACTACCCACCACCCCAGCTCCCGGTCTACCACCCAGAACCAGTTCTTCCTAATGGCTAACCTGCACAGGTCTGATGGCAATGTGAGAAGCCATTCCCCAGAGAAAGGGCAAGCTGCTCGTAGCCAGATGTAATGAGACCGTACTCTGGAGTTCCTAAGCCAAAGGAAGGGGCAGACTTGGGAGTTTCCAGGCAAATGCCAACAGAAATTGGCCACAAATGAATCATTAACTTTCAAGTTGAGAGCTCAAGAGCTTGTGCCAAGGTCTTTGACTCTGGCCTATGTGGGCCACTTGGCTTTGCCTGGCTCAGGCCTGAGGGCACCCCCACCCCCGCCCCCACTGGCCATCTGCTTTACCCCGTGGCCTCTGTTCACCAAGAAGCAAGACCATTTGAGCCAGAGAAGCCCTGATGTCTGATGGGAACGGATTCACCTTTCCCCAAGAGCGTCTCCAAACCTCTGTCCGCATACCCACACCCTTCTGTCACACTGCCCTCTCAAGCCAGCCAAATCCTTTCTGTCCTTCGAGGTCTGGATGCATTCCTGTCTGTCTTCTACCTAAGCCCCATGACCCCAAGTCCTCTCAGCCCTGCACACGTCTCTGTGAGGTCTGTCTGAACTGGTCTGAGAGCCTGGGACTCATTTCTATTAGGGACTCTGTCTACTCTCCCGCACCCCACAGGACACAAGGCTCTGTTTGAACCCCATAGCTCTAAATCCAGGACCTGGGGCTTGTTGGGTTGGTGCAGGCCTGCAGCTCCCACTAGGTTCTGGTGGGAAAGGATCCTCAGGCTTCTTTTCATAGCCTGGTGGACCAAAGGTAGCGGATCAAGGTGACCTCAAGTCTAGAGTAGGGGAGCTGGGTGGTGCCAAATGCCAGTTCCTTTGTAGCCAGCAAAGACCAGAAACAACAGCCTCATTCCTCAGTGTGCCACCCTACAGAGACCTGGCTGCCACACAGCTGATTGTAGCAGACAGTAAGTCCAGAAGCATAGACAGAACCTCAAATATAGGCATCCTACCCTGGTGCAATACCATTCACCATGAAGTCACCTGGCTTTCCAGATTCAGGGCCACCCATACAGTAAGAGGCCACCAAGTAGAGTGACAAGTGCCGCTGCCTTGTGTGTCCAGTATATGTGACCATGCAGCACCCTTATCCTTCCTCCGCCACATGGAGAGAGATAAAGACTGCGACAGCAGCATGAAAGGTGGACTCCGAGTTCCACAGAGAGCCGGGCAGTGCGGAAGTTAATGTCTGATATCCCAGCTTTTATCAGTCCTCATTGCCCAAGCTCAGGGCTTTGACAAGTGCTGTGGGCATTATCTCAGCCATCACCCTGCCTTCCTCTCAGAGCCTTTGTTCATCTGCTCCTCAAAATGGCCCTGTGAAGTTAGGTATGCTGGCTCAGGACTGTAACTTTAGCACTCAGGAGGCTGGGGCAGGAGGATTTCAAATCTGATGTCAATCTAGGCACATTATTAAGATTCTGTTTCAAGGAAGAGTGCTTGCTTTGCATGATGAGGCCCTGGGTTCCATCTCTAGCACTACAAACAGGACACAGTGAACGACTCCTCGAGGCAGCAGGTGAAGGTCATTATTACCACGTGATAGATGGAGAACCCCAAGCCTGACTGGGAAAAAGCCTGAATTACCCATTATTCTAGCTAGCACCCTCCACCTGAACCTAACTCCAAAACAGCTATCATTGAAGCCATTAGCAAAAAGGAAAAGACAGGGCGGAGAGGTAGAAGGAACTGTCCACAGCCATGTGTTCTTGACAGAACCTGGGTTGTGCTTTGGGAATGGGTTTCTGTGACACAGTCCTCTTCCTATGGTCTGGCTCGCAGCTGATGGACATGGGGGTAAAACAGAGACTGTATAGGGATCTGGGGATGGGGGGTCAGAAAGATAGGCAAAAGGTTCTGAGGATAAATAAGGCTATCTCCATACTGCCTGCATGTTCCTGGCATGGCCACTCCTTCCTGATGGTAAGGGCAGAACGTCTTATTCATGAACCTTGATCAGACCAAATGCCTGGAACATACTATTTTGTGTTTACATTCATACACGTGTATGCATATACAACCTCCTTATATACCCCATGTCTGCATACGCATGCATACAAGGTAATCATAGGCTGTATGCACATGTGTGTATATATAGACATACCCCATTACATTCTTGATGATCACACATGTCAAACACAAGCATGTGCACTGGTTCATAAGCAGACATCCGACCCACAAGACCAAGTACTGCCCTGGCCCTGAGTGCTGGCAGGTACACCCATATGGCACACCATGTCCATTTGCACTTGAATCAAGAGCAAGGATGTGAACAGCCTCTGGTGCATGCGCATGTGATCCCAGATATGGGTCAGGACACATGTGCGCACACTCATGCACAGTAGTTCTGGAGGCCAGGCCAGGGAGACAAGCAAAGAGAGCAGGTGGCAGGCAGCCATCTACAGGACCAGCTGAAGAACCCTGACTGCTGCTGTGCTGCGTGGCTGTGACTGCTCCAAGCAGCACCATAAATCAGGAAGCCACTGGCTGCAGCTGCTTAAGTCACCGCTGCTGGACTTGGCGCTCAGGACAAAGGGCCAGCAGCTGGGAGGAGAAAAGAAGGAAGATGTGGGCATTTTGCATCTCTCAACCAGGACTGCCTCCCCACCTGCACCGAGCTAGACCCCCTTGCCCTGCTGGCTACTAGGCCCTTCTTGCTTTAACCTTTCCTCCTCGTTGTTCAGCCAAGCCTCAAAGCACATTCACAGCTTGGGCACTGGCCTCCAGGCCGAGCACTCACAGCTTTGACCAGTGACTAGTATCCTATGGGCACATGAGGGTGGGGGAGGGGAGACAGACAGTCTATTCCTCAAAAGGAACACTGTGGGTTGTCACCAGACCAGGCATTTATGCATGAATCTACCGTCAGTTCCACTCAGGAGGAGTTCCCTCCCTTGGCCCACATCACTTCCCGTCTGTAAAGTGGGGATGGGCTCAGGGCCTCCAGAGCTGCTCAAGCTGAGGATCTGCTACTGGGGAAAATATCTCGTGGATGCTGATTAATTATGACTATTAATAATACAGCCATCTGTAGCTCGTGGTACAGCGCATATGATTAAAACCGGGCCCTGTGCCCCGGCGGCAGAATAAATAGGTCTCTGAATGGGCCACTGGTGTCACCAACAGCCCGAGAGTGGATGCATGGAGACAGAGCACTGGGGAGGAGCTGTTTGTGCTGCTCAGACAGATGAGGAGAGCAGAGACAGCCAGGAAGGCAGACAGGCAGGCAGGCAGACAGACAGACGATGGGGACCTGTTCATCAGACAGTGAACACCAGACAGTCCCTGAGGCCAAGCCTCAGGGAAGGATTCTCTGCGCCTGCCCCCAGGGAAAAAAGCTTGCTAGGCTCTAGCTCTTCTCAGCTTTGCCCTGTTGCCTAGAGCCCTGAACTTCAATTGAAGACACCTCATACGCTGTGGGCTGCAAGACTGGGTAAGCATGGTGATAGATTCTGGCCACATCATTTTACACCTCTGTCTGGTGTCCTCCTTGGTCCCCACCCCCAGCCCTGCACCAAGTTGTCTCCCTGCACAGTGCAAGCCTTTCTGACACACCTCCCTCCCCCATAGTCGGACGGTGGGTGCAGCCACCATCCCTCTGTCCTATGGGCTCAGGCCCTCTGGCCTTGCTGTGAACAAGAATGCACACTGGATGCTCATACGGCTTTCCCATTGGTCAGACCACGAGCTGCTCCTGCTGAGCACCGTCACTCTGACTGTAGGCAAATGGATGGCACAGGGGCCTCCAAACCCTACCCCAAATGGATACACACTATGAACTGTGGGCTTGCACAACAGCTCATGTGCTATGGGTGACCCATCTGATGGATCAAGGAACTCACTTCCCCGGCCACAGAGACTTTAAGAAACGACAAGCCAGTCCAAATCAAACACCATTTGTGGGCTGGAAAAGGGTACTAGGGACTGAACTACCACCTTCAGAGCTATCAGTGTGAGTAGATGGTGAAGTGGTCAGGAGATGAGGGCTAAGGCTTCAGGCCAGGTTTCTGCATTCACCTTTTGTGTGATCTCAAGCAAGTCCTTTGCCAAGTCTGGGCCTTGTTTCGTCAGCTGTGAAATGGGATGAATGGGGTTGCTCTCCCACTGCGGGCATGAAGGCAATGGTGGAGTCAAATGCTCTGGAAATGACTGAAAGGCAGCTGGGCTCCCCAAACCACAGTTCAAATGCTGGTGAAGCCACTAAAGAACACGGTTCAGGGATCTGAAACCAGGTATACCCTGGAAAAGCACGGGGAGGGGGAAGGGGGAGGAGCCTCGTGAGCATGCAAAGTGGATAACCTCTCCCCAGTGCTCCCCACACGAGTCTCTGTAACTTTCCCGACTGTGGTGATCCTTCTAGACTCTGGTTGACATACCTCCTGGTCACCCACACTGAATCCAGCCACAGGCCAGCCCTAAGGATTGCCCCAGGAACAGCTGTTAGTCATATCAGGAGCTTCTAGGTTCTATACTGGCCAGCTAATCCCCGTGTTTAGCTCTAGAGCGGCAATGGAATCCAGTGACAAGATCCTGGGTGACTAATGACAGCACAAGTACCCCCAAGGTCCTTGCCCACACCTATGGTAGGTATTACTAATCAATCCCTGTGCTCTCTTGTGGCCTTTCAATTATCACCCTACATGGCGCCCTGGGCTGTCAATCCTAGACAGGGCATAACACAAAGTATTTGACATCCTGGTAGTCACACTCCACTGGATAAATCACAGCCAAGGTTAAGTGAGGCCTAGTCTTGGTTCTGGCCTGGGAGATATCAGATTGCAGAGGCAAGCTTGGGACCCCAGTCGGAGATCTTCAGGGGAAACACACAGTGAGTGTGAAGGCGGGAGATAGCTGTGTTGCTGGACCCTTCCAGACTCTTGGCACAAACCCAGAAGGAGCCCAACAGCTTCCCTCTGACTGGACCCTGGGTCTGGGATTTCTCTGTCGATTTGGCAGGGCAGTGACAGGCCACCAGAATCTGTCCTTCCAGTAGCTCTCTGTAGCCACAGTTCTAAAACAGAACTCCACGAGCCCTCAGAGAAAGGGCAACCCAAATAACATTCCAATTCTCCTCCTGCTCATTGTCATTGCTCCGGCCCTCCTAATAGATGTCCTCAGAATGTTCTACTTGAAGACAACTCACAACTTTGGTTTAAATACATTCCTAAAAAATGTTTAAATACATTCTAAAATTCCCAGCACTACCTTAATAGGAAATTAGCTTTAACCACCATGAATACAAGTTAAAGATGACAGGAGATGCATGAGTGAGATGGTACTGTGGGCTATTGCCCACCAAAAGCTGGAGCCCCCAGCAGCACCACTGTTAGAAGAAAAAAAACACCAAGTAAGTGTTTTGGCCATTGGAAGCTGTCCTTGACACAGGCTGAGAGGCGGCGTGGTCTGGGAATAGACAGGATTCCTTGGATGTCTCTGTCAACCTTTTAGGAGCATGAGGTCATCTCAACAAGGTTCAAGGGATCAGAGGGGTGGCCACTCACAGCCACCCTGTTGACAAACGAGGAAGGTCAGAGACACGGACTCACTGACTTGAGGTCGCACAGCAGAGCGTGGCTGAGCCCGGCTATTGAAGCCTTGTGAGTGCACTGCCATGACAATGCTACACAGTCACTTAGGCAGAGTCACCCTGACCCACGGCTGCGCTAATAGCTTTTACACCCGAGGTTAACAGCTATGCTCTAAGAGGCTGTTTGTCTTAATTTTCAGGAATCAGCTTCTGAGCAGGTACTAACGCATCGGCCTGGGAAGTTCATCTTTTAGAAAATATTTACAGCACTTCAAGACAGTTTGGTGACAACTGGAAGCAACGCCTGCTCTTTTCCTCTCTTTCCACCACAGTACAAACCCAGAGCAGCAAACACGCACATGCTGCCTGGGATACACACAGACACAGACAGTTTGAAAGCTACCATGAGGGCCAGTGAGGCTCACAGCCTCCTTGTTAGGTTTTGAAGGAGTCACAGGCTAGAATTATGGCCCTCTTGGGAACCTCAACAGTAGAGGATTCCTCCCTCCAAATTAAAGATTCTAGTTGTTGCATAGGACTGAGGAAAGGCAGATGGAGCAGGACTAACCAGGCACTTGCTGATGGCTTGCAGAAGTTTATTGACCTCTGTAATGCCCATAGCCTCAGTAAGGTGTCAATGTCAACGAGGCAAAAGCCTGTACAGGGGTTTTTGCCCTAGGAGCCTGTCACAGCCCTCCCTTCTCTATCCCATACTAACCAGTTCCCTTGGGCTCCAGCCAGACTCAGCCTACTGGCCCTGGATGACTCACAAAATGACCTTTCCAGTCCCAAAGCCCTGAGGCTCTTCCACTGCATTCTGGAGTCTCAGGTACAAACGCCAAGGCCCAGGAAGGAGAGGAACATGTCTAGGCTCCTCATGGTGGCCAGCACACAGCACAGGGAAACTGAGTCTGTTGCAAAAATCCCCACACGTTAGCTGCCCCTTCTGGCTTCGAATCCCAGTGGACACAGCAGAGGCAGTTGCTATGTCACAATCAGAATTTCCCAGCTGGGAACACAGAGCAGCAGTGGCACCCAGGGCCCAGGGCCAGGAGAAAGTCAACAGTGTTCCATGCCCAGGGCACGCACCTTCTGAGCAAGGCCAGGTCTATTCTACTAGGTGGGGTTTCTAAACCCTCTGCACCCAGGCTGCAGGCTCCACCCCCTGCACACAGCTCCACCAAGCCCAGGCAACCTACAAGCCAAGCTTCAGAGAGCCATGGTCCCAGAAGCACTGAAACAAAGCCCAAGACAGTTCCACCCACACTGCCCAAAGAGGCTGGCACAGTGCCCCAGGCAGTGGGGCCTGCTAGCATTAGGTTTGATTGAACCCATAAAACCACTCTCTTGGATGTCAACAGACCCAGAAAACCAGTGCATCCACCAGGACACTACCCTTCCACTGTCTGCTTTCCCTCAGTCAGTTCCCTTCCTCCTTCCCGGTTCCTTCTGGATCAATTGATGCCCACTCCACAGAGCCCAGGGCCCAACACCCAGAAGCTGAAACCAGAAACCAAGCAAAAACCTTGATTCTGACGCTGCCTTCAGCCAATCTTCCTGGTAGCCTGCCATATTATGTGCCCCCCATTTCCTTTGCTGGCAGGAGGGCAACATCTTTTCCCTGGCTCCCATGCTCACCCAGTTCTCTTCCCTGCACTGGTATGACTTGTCCTGTTTGCTGTCTCCATCCTGTGTGCTTCTGGTCCCTGCTCACCTCATTTTATAAACCCCTCTCTACTGCTGTCCACTCCGTAAGTACCTTCAGATACACCAAATGAACTCCTGCCCCAGGGCCTTTGCACTCATCTTTCCCTCTCAAATTCCCTGCCCACACAGCTCTAGCGTGTCCCAAGAGGTCCTTCCATGGGTACTCTTATCTAAAACACATGGCGTCCTGTCCAATGCCGTTCCTACACTGCATGCCCCAAAAGCTGATTCCTTATGTATGTATTTACTCTGCCCTCCATGGTCCCATCTGTCTCTGCCCAATAACAACGGCTCAGGAGGGTAGGCACCTAGTCAGGGTAATCTCTGTACTCATGTCCAACGGCTGGCACAAAATGGCAGCTCAAGGTTTGCTGAAAGAAAAAGTGAGTGAACATCCATCCACAAGCTCCCCCACTCCCTGGATGAGGATGCTGAGAACTGAGAACAGCCATGACTGCCTGGGAGTCCGTGAGGCAGAGGCAGAGCTTAGGCTTCCTGAGGTCCAGCCAGCCAGAGAGGTACCCAGCACCACAGACAAAAACAGGACACAAATGGCTTCCACATCTCCTTTGAGACTCAAATACCACCTCTCTGCCTACCACATCCTGTCTTTGGAGCCAAGCTTGTCTCCGCATGTGCCTGGCTGGCTCCTAGCCATCCTTTCGAGAACCCCTGTCTAGGCCATCCCAGTTCCCTTCCTCAACATGCCCAGTAACTCCCAGAGCTGCCTTGAGCTGATGGGGAGAGTCAGGGGCAGGAGAGGCCTGTTGTCCTGGGGTGGGGCAGGATGAGGGGGCCGAGCCAAATTCAGGTCACATTGCTGCACTCACAGCCCTGCGATGGCTAAAAATAGCCATGTTTATGCTTGCAGAGCTGGGACTCTGCCTCTCAGTCAGCAAGCTCAGGGGCTTTACTGCCATCCCAGGAGGGCTGGTCCAAGTCAAACTTTGGCCAGGCCTTCTGGGTTGCTTATTGCCTCTGTTTTTAAGGTGGGGTAGAGGCACGCTGAGTAGGCACACGGCCTTTGCATGTGTGTTTTGAGGGACAGAGGAATTGGCCAGATCTTGGTCCAACCAGTTTATGCCAAAGCCTCCAGGATCACAGTGGCATGGTACTCTGGGAGGCAGATGGAAGGCTTATTTGCTGTGTCGCTAGGGCAGGTCTCTGGTCCTCAGTGATCGCATTCATTATGCCAACTGCCAGTGGAGAATAGACACCTGTTCCTTGGAGGGCATGCTCAGTATGGATGGGCAGTGCCCATAGTACCACATACATGTAGGCAGCAGGGAGCTAAGGAATGAGAAATGAGGCCACCCCTGGGCCCCACAGCCATCTTCATGCCAGATGATGACACACCTGCCAGGACAGCTGTCACCTGACCCTGTGCCTCCCTCCCTGACCTGGGTTACCCTGAACTTTAATATCCAAAGGGCAGGTGGTGGACCCTGTCTAGAGAAAACCCCTCCCTCCATGCACAGGTGGCCTAGTCTCTGACCTGCAGTTCCATGAAGCTGGCTACACCATGTAAAACATGACAGTGACACATATGGAGCCTGGCTGACACCCTGCTTGAAGGTATTGAGGGTGTACTGTTCATTCGACACCTCCCCTTGTGTCTGTCCCTTGGTTTGCTCTTCCTGGTGCCTCCCATGTCCCTTCCCTTATGTTTTGGCCCCGGAGAGCCCTTCGCATTTTCCCATCAGAGTGAGCTCATATGCACTGCATACCCTTCTCCATTAGATGGACAGTAGCTCCCTTGGGCTGAGTCCTTTCCCTCCTCAATACAAACACAGGAAGATGTGTACAAGTGTGTGCTGGACCACCCTTAAGGGGAAGAGCTAGCTTCTCCTCTCTCTCTGCCCCAGCCAAGTGTACCCCCGACAACCCGCTTCAAGCCTTCTCTAATGCAGTCAGCTCCTTCTCTCCAGTGGCTCCCATCCTCTTAAGATGCTCTGGAGGCAGAGACTCTGTACTCCTCAGGCCTGCAGTTTTCCATTCGGCTTCCAATGCACCTGCCCGGCTATGCAGAGAGTGGCCCATCATCTGGTCAATAAGCCCCAGGATTAGTGTGATGGGTCTTGTTCCTTGTTCATTAGATACCCATGTTATGGAAAGTTCCTGACCTGTCTTGTTCCCAATGAGTCTCTGAGTTCCGCTCCTGAGCTGGGCCACTTCTTCAGGACCTGTTGTCACAGCAAATGTAGTAGGATCAAATCAGTGGGCTATTCCCGCTATTTCCATGACTGGCCCCCTGAGAGTAAGAGGAAGTCAGCTGACCCCTACAATGCACCTATAGCCACCTCCCCTTTCACAGCACAGAAGCAGGTGTTTTGAGGTGAAGGGATACTTCCTTAAGCTCAGGGCACAAGGGCCTTGGAGAAGAATCTCCCCAGAACTGTGGGATGGGAACAAGTGAGGTTTCCAGACTGGGCACAGAGGTTCCCTGCTGGAGTACAGTTGGAGAGCCTTTGTCTTCCATGACCCTCTCATGACCCTTCTTCCTGAGATTCCCAAGGCCTCGCATGCTGCCCTCCTGGACAGCATAGACACAGGTTGAGCATCCAGAGACATTTCCTGGGGTCCCACAGAGACTGGGGAGTGAGAAGCACCTCATAGGCAGCCTGGGAGAGGTCCAAGAGCACCTTGCTGAGCATGGCGAAAGGTCCCTCTTCCAGAAGACCCCCAGGAGCACGGTCTCCCAGCACCAGCACAGTGAACTGCTATGTCCCCATGTCAGTTCTCAGCTACTGCCCACCCAATGGAAAGGTGCTATGGTTGCAGCACAGGGACCTCCTGCCCAGCTCTCCCTACAGTTCCAGAGTGCTCACGCTCTGCTGTCTGAACACTTGGCCTCTGGGCCTTCTTCTAATCCTGCATAGGATATGCCAGGAAGATCCAAGGCCCTGTCCTGCTCTACTTGGCTCCAGGCTCATCTGTCTGGCCTACCACCATCTCCATCTATACCCCAGGGGTCCCAGCAGGTGTTTTATATGATCACACTCTGGACTTTGGTCTTAAAATTTCTCCAGCTTCCTTGAGAGTCTGAACCCACCCCCCTCCGTGCTCTCCTTTTGTAATTAACCTCCTTGCTGGTGACACTGACCTTGGAAGTCAGAGCTCTGAAGGAAGCTGAGACCACATTTCTGTGTGTGTTTGTGCATGTGCACGCATGAGTATGGTGTCCTCACAGGTACCCCCACTCTACTGCAACCCCAGTCTCGGCCTCTGCAGCATCCTGAAGCCTTCAGGCTTTGACGGCCACTTGAGCTCCTATCTCAGCTCTATGTCTGACCGATGTAGGGCTTGGATGTCCTACAAATATTCATCCATGTCCAGTCACACGAGGCATGTGGCATTTCCATTCCTATCCCCATTTAACAAAAGGAAGGAGCCAAGGCACCGGGGCGGAAGTATCTGAACAAGAGTGCCCAGATGGCAGACAAAAGAGCTGGCTCCAGAATGCACACCCCAGCCATCACATTACGCTGCATGTGAAAGTCTACAGTCCCTTACCCATGCACCCAAGTCAGCCCGGTTCATTTCCTTACTCCCATAAACCTCAGGGTTTATGTGCAGCTCCAAGCCTGGGTCCACAGCTTCTCCTATCTAACATGCCCTACTTCTAGTCCACCCATACACTTTCATTCTACCTCAAGTCCACACACCCAGAATTCCATCTGAGAACCTAAGTTCTCAGACCAGTGGTTCTCAGCCTTCATAAAGCTGCAACCCTTTAATACAGATGTGGTGACCCCCAATCATAAAATCATTTTGTTGCTACTTCATAACTGTAATTTTGCTACTGCTATGAATTTAATGTAAATCTGTTTTCCGATGGTCTTGGGCAACCCCTGTGAAAGGGTTATTTGACCCCCTCATTCAAAGGGGTCATGACCCACAGGTCAAGAATTGCTACTTTAAGCAGAGTTTCACTCAAAACCGACATAGTGGTTGAGTGATCTATGAGACCAGTCCAGAGGCTTCTGGTGCCGCCTGTCTGTATTGGTCTGAATAACTGCTCCCCGGGGAAAGTCTCAGGAGGATGTGGCGGCCCCCCTGTAACAAAACTCCTCTTCCTCACACTGAAGTGGGGGCACAGTCAGCATTCAAGCAGTCCATGAGAGGGGCCAAGCAGACCACATATGTAGTGTGCACAAAAGCCCAAAGTGACAGAAATTGATAAAAACTTCACAGTGCCACTGACACCCCATATATCAAAGGCCCCAAATCTCATTCTCTGCTTGCCTCCAATTTCTATCAGAGCTTGCCAGCTGCACATTTATTGAGAAGTTTGTGAGCTGACAGGCACTGTATTACCAGCATTAATGATGCATCAGTCTCTAGAATTACTGGGGAAACAGTCCGGTTTGATTTCATTATCATCCCCAGTTCTCCACATTTGATTTGATGCAGCTCCCTACCCCAGTGTGAACAAGTCAATAAACAAAGGTGCAGAACCAGGTGACCCCAGGCACGAGAACCCAAACTTACACACAGAATGACACTAGGCCTCCTGTGCCCCTGTGACACCTGAAGGTCCTCAGATACAGCAGGTGGTATTCACCAGGACAATGGATCGAGGGTCAAGGTCAGTCCTCCCACACTGCTTCAAAGATGGAGATGACCTTCAAGAAGCATCAACAGACAGTGATGCCATCTTAATGCGCTCCTTGCCTGGGGCAGGAAGCTGGTCCCACGGAGAACCCATCACCATCTGTGGGCCCCAAGCTCAACTGGACCCAAGCCTGTGATAGGTTGAGCTAGATGCTGCTGGCTCTCCAGAGACAGATGGGAGGACAGAAGATGTGCAAGGTGTTTATTTCATCCGCAGTTACATTGTCCTTTGGTCACTGTCCCCAGACACACAGGTCTCCTTTCAGCTACTCAGGCTTTTCCCATGTGTTTCTCCCCACCTTCATTACCACAAAGCTGGATCAAGCCTCTGCAACACACCTCCCAGAATTTCCCATCCTGCACTTGTTTCTTGCTTGGCACTCACTGTGATTACTAAAGATGTAGCTAATTGGCTTGTTTACCTGTGCTTTCTCTCTGGCTCTCCACAGACAGGAATCTTAACTCTAGGGTCACCATCTTGTCCTTAGCACCTAGCAGAGTCTCAGCCTCAGTAGACTCCATTCCTGTCCATAACTGAATGTGGTGATTTAGGATAAAAAATTTCAGCAAGGAAGGGAAGAGAATGGAGAAAAACATATAGCTCAATAAAAAACAACTTTTAAAAAGTTTGGCAAAAACATCAGTTGTTTCGGAGCTGAACTGCCTCTTCCAGTGGCCAGAAGCTATGTCACACATTTTCATATCTGGCTCACTGTGGGGACCTGTCCCTCCCTCCCCTCCTGACCATTCTCTACACTCAGCTTCCTTCACGAACAATCTGGACAGGAGGGCCAGTAGGCAGGTGGGGACTTGAGTTCAGGAGCTAATTTCAAATTCTGGTCCCATCAATTAAACGAAGCACATACAGTATTATGTTATGCCAATCACCTGCCCTATAAGGCAGGTGTCGCAGGCCTACGATCAGTCATCTCTGGGGACTTTCAGGTTCCCCAACAGGAGTAATGAGTCCCTAGCTTATCACAAGCAGAGTGCATCCTTAGGGCAGCTTTGGTACTATCATCTATAGATGCTTCAAGCCAACCATGAAAGGTGAGATCTGGGGACCTAGGAAGAGGCCCCGGAATGGCTGGGGCCCATGGGGCTTCTGGGAAAGGAGCACTCATTGCACTTCAGAGGTATAGAAGCCCACAGTATCTCTGGGTGAGGACATGCATGGGGCGTCCTCTTCATGGCCATGGTTGCGTCGGCAAGAGAAATGCAGATTCAGAGACAGTGAGACTCAGGGCAGCAGGCCTGCACTCAGCACAGGTCAGACAGACAGACAAAAGCTACCCTGTAGACCAGCTGGGCAGCAGAAAGGCCCAGGTACCCAGGCAGCAAGGATAGGCCAGGCAGATGCTCAAGGTTGTCTCTGCATAAAGGCCCTAATCAGGAAGCAAGCTCAGAGCCACAGCCCTGGACTTCTTGGAACAGTCTCCAAACTAGAAGTACTATGGTTATTATTGTTATTTAGTGCTTTCAGGAATTAAATCAGGGGAACATTTGGCTTAATAGATAGTGTTCTGACTTGAAAATAGAGTTTTCCCCTGAAATAAATATTACTGACATAATTTATTTATGAGCATTCACCATGGGACTGGCTCAACATTGAGCACTAAGCATACATTATGGTATTTCATCCCACTAACAACTCCACGGTCCCCATGAAATGAGCATGCTGACTGCCCAAGATCCTGCAGGTGAGAAGTGCACTGTGAAACCAGAGTGCTGCAGAGTCCTGAGCCTTGTGCCCCGAGGGCCCTAGACCTCTCACCAGCATCCAACCTAAACGCTTTCTGCATGATCAAGTGCACGTGTGTTAATGGGTGTTAGTGCACATGTATGCAGGTCCCCAGGCCTCTCACCAGCATTAAGCAAGCATGATCTACTTTTCTGTCTGTCTGTCTATGCATATGGGCAGGTATGAATACGGACACATGTGCAAGCGTATGTCTGTGAGCACACTTTTGGTGACCAGATGTTAAACTTGGGTGTCATTCCTCAGTAGCCCTGATTTTTTTTTAAAGATTATTATGAATTATTATTATTACTATTATTAAGACAGGACACATGCCACAGCACATGTGTGGAGGTCAGAAGATAGCTTTTGGGAGTGGATTCTATCTTTCTAACTTTACGTGGGTTCCAGGACTGAAACCCAGGTTGCCAGGTTCGAACGGCAAGTTCTTTTACCCACTGAGTCAACTGCCCAGCCCACCACTGTGGGGTGAGTGTGTGTGTGTGTGTGTGTGTGTGTGTGTGTGTGTGTGTGTGTGTAACCTGAGGCTCAACAATTAGATTAAACTGGCTGGTCATCAAACTCCAGGGCTCCTCCCGTCTCTGCAGTGCCATACCTGGCCACCTAAATGGTGCAGGTCCTTACATCTGGGCAACAAGCTTTACCGACTGAATGATTTCCCAGCCCAGGCACTTTCTAAAGAGGACACTGAAGCCCAGGAAGGTGCTAAACTTTTACCAATTCACCCACTCAGCTGGCAGGGCCAGGCCACCTGATGCAGCTACTGTGGGCTTCCATTTTTAAAAGAATCTTGGAAATAGGGAGTCAACATAGCTTCACAGCCAAGGACAGGAGTCACTCCAAAGTGAAGAGCCTGAGAGTAGTGGTGGAGAGTTGGTTCTGCTTGCCTCCTCTGGAGCACAGTAACTACCTGGGCAACTGGGACTTCAGTGTCCTGGGACCCCAGTTCAGGAACTCCCTTGAGGCTGTAAAAAGGCAGGAGCTGCCTAATTCCAACCCTCACAACCCAGGTTAGTACCAGCACAGGCCAGCTGGATACCCCATGCTCCTTGTACACCTAAGGCACCAGGCTGCAGCCTCAAGAAACAGGCCCTGTCGCAGCTGGACTCACCCAGCAGGTCTGGGGAAGCCAGTCGGAGGAAGGGTTCCTTGGCATTTTGGTGGCACTCTCTTACTCAAACAGGTCTTTCTGTCCAAAGGGCAGCTTTGACGTGCAGAACAGGCTGTGGTGTCAATATGAGTCCAGCATTGTCCAGCTGGGGACAGACAATGCCCTCGGCAGACTGTTTATTTATAAATCTACCCAGTGCTCACCGCTGCCTTTCTCTCTCCAAACGCAAACTGAACTGCCTTCTTCCTGTAAGTCAAACAGGCTGCTTGCACTGATAAAAATCATCCAGAAAATGCTCTTTATCTCCTAAATACAGAAAGTCCTCACACTCCCGTTTAGAAAGAGGAAGAGGTCTTCCCACTACTGTCTGGGGCAGGCCTATGAAGCTGGACCACTTACTCCCTTAAAGTCCATAGGCACTGGCTGAACTGCCTGAAGACCCCTCCTTCATGCCCTCCCACCCACCCTGCCTTGCTCTAGCCAGAGCCACTCCATTTTTAAAGCTTCCCTTAAATGTCCCTTCCTCCAGGTGGCCCTCCCTGACCACTCTGGCCCACATTCTCCTCATTCCTTTGAAGCTCTTCACTGTCACCTCTGGAGTTCTGAGTATTTATCTTCTCGGTTCTGCCCAGTAGCCAAGGTTCACCATCCCATTAAACTACAGAACTGAAGATCAAGTCTCAGGATTCATGTGCCCATCCTTCACTGAAGGCACATCACTCTAGCTAAGGAAGACAATTCTAGAAGCTGATGGCAGTGAGAGGAACGCACAAACAGGGGACGTCAGTAAGAGTTCTCCCATGGAATCCCAATGGACTGACACTATGTCAGGGTTCAAGACAAAAAAGCTGGGCATATGCTTGGTCCCCCAACGTGGGGGACAGTTTGGGCAGACTGGCAGAGACATCATAAGGCACGGATGGCCTCCAGGAAGGCCATCTATCCCCCATGGATGCGGCAGAGCAGAAGACTGGATGGCGGGCTAGGGGTGATACCAAGGTCTCTGCCTTAGGTAGCACCCAGAAGCCTCATACACGTCCACCACAGTGGTAGCCTATGGCACTGGTAGCCTTTTGCCTTCTGTTCTACTGTGGGGCTCCCCAGATGGACTGGCTGTGAGAGATGCACTCTGCTGGCTGGCAGCCTGGCAGCCTGGCCCCTCTGTGCAACTCTCAGTAGCTCCACCAATGGGTCCATTGTGCTCATGCTGAAGAGCTCCTCTGGAGCCGGGCACAGACCTCTGGAGGAATAAATCAATGGGATCTTACAGGCCAGAGCAGCGTCTCTGACCATGCTCCTCTCTTCAGCTGTGTCCTAGTGTACTTTCCAGGCCTACTGTACAACACTCGCTTACCCCTGCCTATCCCTGCACCTGGAGAGGACAGAAGGGCCTTCTCTTGCTCCAAGCATATCCCCCACTCCAAATCATAATACCCATAGGTATGGAGCACTCATGCCACCGCGCTAGGAGATACCCTCATCTGCCTGGGTGCTGGAGACAGCCTCTCCATCTCAACATCTCATACTTCCTGGCTCTCAGAGTCTCTGCTGCCCCACCACTTCAGGGGCATTGGAAACAATGGCTGTTCAAGGAACCAGATGTGAGCCCCTAATTCCCAGCATGTTCCCCCAGTTGTGAGATGAGGTAGATAACTGAGGGATGACACACTGTACCCAGGGTCCCATATGCAATCTAACTGACCGTTCCTGCAGAACACAGCAGTAGGGCTTGCCCAGAGCTTTCAAAGTTCCTCAGGCAATCAGGAGGAAAAAGAAGGCAGCACAGGGGCCAAGTGGGCTGTCCATGGCTGCAGAAGCCTTAAAAGCTAGTAAAAGGTTTAATTCTGCATAATGACTTACAAAGTGACAAGTAAAATAGATTTACCGTGACAGCTTGAAAGGAAAACCATAGAAATAAAATTACACTCTAGCTCTTCCCGGATTTTTGCAACCTGTCCCCTCCCTTTAGAAAACCAGGAGCTTCGGGGCCCACATCAGGAAGGGGACATGAGAGGAAAGAATGATGGCCTGAGAGTGGGGAGTGGGACAGAAAGACAAGGGCAGGGACTGGTCCTCAGCTCCAGGTGCAGCAGGGGGTCAGAGTGGGGTACCTGCCCTCTGGATAGTGAGTTTCTAGCCTTCCAAGTCAAAGTCTATGATGTAAGGCGTCATGCTGACATAACTGAGTGCTGGCACACACAGCACAAAACTTCTGTGTCCTTCAGGCCTCAAGGACTTCCAATTTCTACCTGACTCCTATGGGGTCTAACAGAGTGTGATCCTAAGGAACCTCCCAGCTTTCAGGACCTTCAGGAGGGTCCACTGCTTGCACTGCCACAAGCCAAGGATGCCATGTCAGCCCTACACTGCAAGTGAGCCAGGTGCCAGCCCTTGCTCTGTCTCCACAGGGGTCTTAGAATCTGTTCACACAAGGGTCAAGGGCTATCAGGAAGGATCTCTCAGCTCTAGTGGATGAGAACAGAATGCCTGGAATAGTTCTGCCTCTGTCATGGACCACAGAAGCTCTCCCAAGAGGCAGCCACCCTTCCAACTCTCCAGGGCAAACAGCCCAGGCAACGCTTAGGGCTCTCCATGTGGGGACTCTGGTCACTATGCCCAGAATGTTACTCAGGCACACCAACAGACAGATCAAAACAAAGAGTCAGGTCAGAGAGATGGCTCAGCAGGTACAGACACGCCACTCTGTCTAGCAGAAGAAAAGAACCGAGACTCCTATAAGTTGTCCTCTGACCTCTACACACAACACACAGGAGAAAGATGCAGAAACATGGTGCTGAGCTCCACTTCTAAGTCAGGGAAGTGGATGAGACCTCCACTGCAGAGGCTGCCACTCCGGGAATAAGCCCAGCAGACTTTGGGAACAAAGAGCCACCTTGCATAAGGGTGGGCCAGAGCACATCTGCACTGGGATGCAAAGGTGGCTCTGGCGTCAGGCCTGGTTTAACCCTCAAGCAGCTCAAATCCTGCTCCCCACCCCCACTCCCACCACCACCCCTAGGGCCCAGAAGCAGTGAGCAGAGAAAAGAAGGCAGTGATGGGAGGGGCTGCAGGCAGAGCCTGGCCATGCCCCCTCCCTACACACACCAACTAACCAAGGATATAGATTACCTCGTGTCCCTACCTGTCACTTCTCATTGCCACCCAGAAACTCCAGGTTTGGTGAAATAAAATGTAGTCCTGTGTCTTTAACCGACAGAGCCAGGAACGTGCCCAGGCAGGCCTAGACACCATGTTTACCCGACAGAAGGTGGCCCTCCCTCTGCCCTCCCCAGAGCTGGCAAGCCAGGGCCATTTGCCATAGATTTGCCTGGTGTGTAGGCTGCCTATGAGGCCTAGGCCCCAGATCTGCCCAGGATCTTGCCCAAGAGGCCCTTCAGCCTGGCCAGGCCACTAAAACGGAGACAGTTCTCTAAGTCAGCAAAACCAGAGCAGACAGTAACACAGGGGCAACTGGAGTACAGGGGCCTACAGACCTGGCCACTTTACACAAAACAGCCTTGCCCTAGAGGTACTCTGAGAGGCAGGGCTGACCCTCTGCTCCAACCGGGAAGGTAAAGGTTAAGGAAGCACAGAGGGGTTGGGCCAGGCTTATGGGCCCAGCTGTGGTCCCAGCACTGAGGTGATCATTCCTCCTGAATGCGAAGATGTGTATTCCAAACCACAAAACCCACCAGCAGTGTGTCAAAGGTGGCGTCACTTATTATCCACTGTGCAGAGAGCATTCTGGAACGCCTGCTAGATGCCAGACGTGGCGCAGGGTGTTGGCGAGTCGGAGCTGAAAGCGGCAGCCATCCTGATGACAAAGGCTGCAACAGAAGTCATCAAGCAGTGCCTAAGGAATTAGGGCAAGGGCAGGCCGTACACTCGATCTGGTTGGTGCACTAGGACAGTCTGAGGCCTGAGCAGACTTTGCAGGATGCCTAGGAGTTCCCCAGGCAGACAGAGCAGAGGGAACAGAAAGAACATACAGGGGAAAGCATGGCTGGGGACAGATAACAGGCAGCCTCGGAGGCCAGGTAAGATACAGAGGAAAGGTAAGCAGAGGGGGAGGTGCCAATGGCTGAGGGAGCTTCTATTTAGACCCACCCAGGTGGCCCAGTAGAGAGAGGACAGGCAGGGACTATATGGAGGTTATCAGAGAGGGCTTTGGAAATCTGAAGGTTGAGTCCAGAGCTCCCTGTGTCCTTCCACAAGAAAAGCTCCTAGAACAGAAACCTTCTCATGGTTCCAGTCCTAGGGTAACATCAAGATGACTTCCAGATCACAGCTGGAACAGTGAAAAGGTGATGACCCTAGTCTTCCCTACAGTAACTTTATATAAATCAGAATCAAGACTTCCCACCCCCAAAACACTTGACCACCGTTTCCCAGAATGCAGTGAGCAACAAGCGCTACTGCACAGAGGCCTCCTAGGAGACACACTGCCAGTAAGCAGACAATGGGAAGGGTTGGAGAACCGGAGCTCATGGAGAGAAACAGCAGATAAAATCCTAGACACAGAGGTAAAAAACCGAAAACAGACAATGACAACAAACCTCTTACCAAAGTGAGGAATAACCAAGGCAGAGTTTATTAACCCTTTCTGCTTTTTTGGCATGAGAAATCTAAATAAAATGAGATGTCTATTTATTATTATGTGGGATCCCAAAGAGAAAAGGAGTAGCTGCTCAAACAAGGCTAATAAAGGAAATGCTCAAGCAGGAGACAGAAAGCACCGGTTTGACAGCTAGTCAAAGGTAAAGAAATCAGGATGGGGCTGGTCTCAGGGCCTCAGAAACAAACAAACAAACAAAACAAAACTTTTTTTTTTTTAAACCCTCAGAAGCAGAATGGTAGTGGGTAAACAGGTCAGGGTGACAGTGGGTGAACGCTGAGAATCTGAGTTTTCCACGCAGCAGAGTCATCCGGACGATGGTGGACAGCCTTCTTTGGATGACTCCTTCTTCGGATGGCTCGCAGCTACGCCCAGCTTGACTCAGGGCTTCTCTGCTCCAGGCACTGTCTGGGGACATAGCTCAAATCAGGAAGAAGGCAAAGCACTGCTGGGCCCAAAGGGACCTCAGTAAACAGAGAAGTAGGAGGTTCATCTCTCACTGCCAAACTGGGAAGAGTGGGCTCCTGGGCTTCTGTGGCCATGCACAATACTGAGAGCCCAGTGGGCTCAGAGCTTAGGACTGGAGTCTGAGTCCCCAGAGCCCATGGCAAAAAGGAAAAAAAGAAAGGCTAGATCGCTTTCATGCCTGTGCTGGGGAGATAGACTGGGAGATCTCTAGCTTACTGGTCAGCCAGTCTAGGCCAGGAAGAGACCCTGACTCAAAAAATAATGGGTCTGGCAAGATGGATCAGCAAGTAAAGGCTCTTGGATATACAAGCCTAGTGACCTGAGGTCAATTCAAGGATCCAGACTCCATAAAGTTGTCCTTGAACCCTCTGGCCACCACACAAACACTCAGCAGGCACACATGTATATACTCACTAATAATAAATAATTGGGGGAAAAAAAAGGTGAGCAGTATCTGAGAGGGTTTTCTGGCCTTCTACGTGTAAATGCACAGGCCCACGTTCACCCATAAAGTAAGACTCTCCTAGAAGTTAGATCCAACATGGAACCTGAGGGTAGTGGGGTCTAGTGTGAAGACTCTGCCTACTGGGCAAACTCAAATAAGCTTCCAAAAGCATCCTTGACGCAGGCCTGGACTCAGTGTCCCACAGTGCAGGGAGATCACAGGGCTTGTTCCAGATCAGGAAGTTGAGAGGTAGCAGGAGGGGGCAGCTGGTCAGTAGACTCTGGCCAGAGTTGCTTCTAGGCTCCAGCGTTGCCCCAGGGGTAAGAAACACAGCAGGCAACATCAGGGAGAGAAGACCTGTTTGGATGTCTGATGATTCCCTAAGTCAGAAACCAAGGAAGAAGTACTTCTTAATCCCAGCACCTGGGAGGCAGAGGCAGACAGTTCTCTGAGTTTGCGGGCAGCCTGGTCTACAGAGCAAGTTCCAGTACAGCCAGAGCTACACAGAGAAACCTTGTCTGGAAAAACCAAACAAATAAACAAAAATCAGGATTGTTTGCTCCTTCCTTCATCCATCCATCTCCTTCTATCCCTCGTTCCCTTTCCCCTTCCGTTTGTGCTGGAATGGAACTCTGAGCCTCAGGTCTGCTGGATAAGCATTCTACTACTGAGCTACATACACCACATCACCTGAGCTGAGATTTCCCCCCAAAATTCCTGGCAACCTCCAGGCTATGACTGGCACAGCCTGTGACTGCCTGCCACTGACTGTCCCACTGACTGTAATTAGGCTCCAGAGAACTCAGGCAGCTTGCCCCAGCCTACTCAGCCTCACTCCCCACCTATTTTACAGATTAGCAATCTTAGCTGGCGAGGATGTGAAACCTTTTCCTCCCGGTCCTACTGGCACGAGGCCTGGGGAGAGCTGGTCTACCTCTACAGGCCTAAAGGAGGCAGAGTGGGTGTGGGTCGTCGAAGTCTGCCACCTCCTAAGCTGGGCGTTAAGAATGCATGGCAATGGGACCTGGGTGAGGTTGCTTGACTCTCGGTCTGGCTTCTTTGTCATGTGTGGACAGGGCTGAGCCCAGAAGCACCTGCCTAGGCTGCAGAGCTGCGGGGGAGGCTGCAGCTGGAGCTTGGCTGACTTGAGGCTCCAAGCAATGAGGCAGAGAGAGGAAACAGAAAGAACACGCTGCCCACCTGCTGCTGTGGGCAGGGAACATCCTCTGAGGCTATTTGAGACATGGTAGATCTCAGAGGGCAGGGCAGGGTCCCTGTAGTTTGACACCAGAAGGCAAAGCTGGCAGTGTCCAGCACAATCAAGGGCCACCCTGACCAACACTGGCTTAGGCCACTCTCAGGGTAAGGCAAAGTGACCCAGGACCTGTGCTGGTTCAGACCAGAGTCAGCTGGCCTGGTTTGTACACAACCCCTCCACCCACCTCCTGCTCTACCCTCTGCCACCCTCGCCCTGGGAACTTCCCTCTTTGTGCCTCTGCAGTCACAGCAGTCCTGATGCAGTCAAGGGCAGTCAAGCTATAGAGACTTGGGTCCAGGTGCTCTAGACCTCATTAGGGAAACAAATGAGCACAGTGAGGAAACTGAGGCCTGAAGAGGGCGAAGGGACGGTGTGTCACATGGGGAAGTAGATTTGTTAAGATGAGGCAGTGAGCCAAGCATCCCAATGTCTCTATCTTCCTAAAGGGTAAACCGAGGCTTAGAGACAGGAAAGTTCCTGCCTTAGACAACTTGGAGTTAGGAAGAACCCCAGGACAGTCATCCTGGGTTCATCTCATGGAACCAAGACAGAGCTGTCTTCTCTGACCTCAACCTCAAGTTCAGGAAGTTGCAACACTTCCTTGTTTCCATAGTAACCAGCTACTGCTCCAGGAATACACTGAAATGTTTTTGTTACCTCCTCTGTGCCTGTGCTGGCCCTGGGCCAGCCTGTGAAGACATGGACGGAAAGAGGGGGTGTGAGGGGAGGTACAATTCCAGCTGCCCTAGCCTAGCATGATGGCAAACAACTAAGAGAGTGGAGGAGACTCTTCAGAAGAGAGCTCTCCAGCATCTGACACTATCAGTGGGGGCAGCTCTGGAATTGGCTTCTTAGGGATGAATAGGAGTTCACCAGACTGAACGATGAGGCTAGAGGTAAAACTGTGGTGTGCTGTGTAAGCCTGGTGGCTAAGCTGCTTGGAGGCTGAGGCAGGAGGATGGGAAGTGCTGGGCCTAGCTGTACTGTAGAGAAAGTTCACAGTCAGCTTGGGCAATTTAGTAAGCTCCTGTCTCCAAATAAGAGAATAGCAGAGGTTGAGATGCAGCTTAATACACAAAACTTCGGGTTTGACCTCCACCTGAACCATCCATATGTGGTGTGGTCCCTGCCTACTGTCCCAACACTTGGAAAGTAGCAGCTGAAGGATCAGGAATTCAAGGTCATGACTCAGCTACATACAGAGTGAGTTCCAGGCCAGAAATCAGCCTCAAAAAGTCAGAGAGGGGGCTTGTGTGGAAGAGTGCTTGCCTAGCATGGGTGAGGCCCTGGGTTTAATCCTTAGTACTAGGAAGGAAAAAGGGACAGAAGGACGGGAGAACGGCCTAGGGAGTAACTGGTACTCAGTACGGAACACAGAGGGGACGGAGGGTTGGACACTGGCTAAAAAGGAAGATAGAGACCAAATGAAAACTGTAGACCAGTGTCCATGACACATCCCACTCCCAAGTGTTTAAGGGGCATAGTGACAGAGTAGGCATTGTAATAGGCGAGGCGACAACCCTGAAGGGTTCCAGATACGACTCTTCCCGGCAAAAAATACTAGGGACTGGACACAGCCAAGACCTAGTTCTCAGGTTAGTGAGAGCCACAACATTAGTGGCTCCCTAACCCTCACCAGGAAGCAGGGTTGGCCACCTTAAGAACCACTCAGAGACTGCTGTTCTGCCTGTGGTCCCTCATGACACATACACATGGTCCAGCAGGAATGAGACCAGCCTCAGAGTAGCGGATGGAGGCACAGGGAGGCCAGACTACTGGGTAGGGTAGGAGCCCTCAGAATCCTGCTAGCTTTGCTTCCCCTCCCTGGGCCTCCATTCCCTAACTGGAAAGTGGGCACAAGAAGGGTGAGATGGACAGGCTCCTCGCTCCTTTCTAAAGCCACTCTCCAGCCATCTTTGGATCTGTGGGTTCTGGGAGGGGTTGCAGCAACACATCCAAACTGTGGTCTAGGACAAAGCGACACTTTGTGGCCAGATAGGCCAGACATGCGGGCAAGGAGTCTCACAGGACAACAGTTTCTGGGACCTACTCTACTCAAAGTGACAGCTGGCAAAATAAGACAGCTCTTTATGCACTGAGAAGTATCTTGTTACAGGGTGGTGGCCATGTACAGGCCATGATCAAGAGACCAACAGTCCTCCAGAGACCACAATGAGTAAAAACCTAGATACTTGGCCCAGGCTCTGCAGCTCGAGAGCAGAGGCAAGCATAGGACCTGGCCTCTGTTAGACAAGGCAGAAGTCCCAAGCACCACTGTTAAAAGCCATAGAAGGCCCTGTCCCTGGGCCTCATTCACTCCCGTGGAGGACTTTTGTAGGAACAGTGAAAGAACCAACAACATGCTACATGGTAGGGATACCTGAGTTCCCAACCCAGCTCAACTAGCGATCTGTCCCTCTGGGTTTAGACTCAGTGGCTAAATAAGGGGTTGGCCTGGTCTGGGCTGTTATTATTGATGTATGTGGTAATAATACTCTATGCTGTCTGATACAGTGACACTATACACCACACCTGACAAGGGTAGGGCCTCCTATTTAATGTTCCCAACAGCCACAAGGGATGCCACAGCAGGAAACAATGCCAAAAATTAGGATTCCAAACCCAGGGCTTCTTGCAGAGAAGCCCTGGGTTTTGGAGCCTGAGAGTCGTTGGGTAAGAGACACGTGGACAGACGGCTGTGGAGGTGGGAGACAAGCTGGGTTCAACCAAGCGCCAGTGGGAAGTGGGCTAGAGAGGAACCTCTTCTCACACCCATACTTCCGACACCTCCCTGGACAGGGCTCCACCTCTAGTGGTGAATGAATATGACAGGAAGGGCCCAAAAGACAAAACCACCCAACATAGAATCCTGCTTGATCAACAAATGCCAGCCACTTTCTTCCTGCCGTGTCCCCACAATCTGCCATTTCTGCCTCCCCAGCCACTTCCACATTCCACAACCTGAGTGCATTACTTCCCCATCCATCCTGGTGTCTTCAAGTTGCACAGATGCAAAGAAAATAAGAAGGCCCAGGGCACTGGCTAGTTTTATTTTAGCTTGGTACAAGCTAGAGCCATTTGGGAAGAGGGACTCTCCACTGAGAAAATGGCTCCATAAGATTAACTTGTAGGTAAGTCCGGTAGTGCATTTTCTTATTTAATGATTGATGTGAGAGGGGCCCAGCCCACTGTGGACAGTGCAATCACCAGGCTGAGGTTCCTGAGTGCTCTAAGAAAGCAGGCCGAGCAAGCAAGTCACATAGAGCAAGCCAACAGCACACAGCATTCCTCCATCAGCTTCTGCCTCCCGCTGCATTGAGCTCTTGTCCCGATTTTCCTGGATGGTGGATGACAACCCCTAAAATGAAATAAACCCTTTCTTCTCCAAGCTGCTTTGGTCATGGTGGATTTTGTTGTTATTTGTTTGTTTGTTGTTTTATTTTTTCTGGCACAGGGTTTCTCTGTGTAGCCTCGGCTGTCTTGGAACTCACTCTATAGGCCAAACTGGCCTCAAATTCATAAATCTGCCTGCCTCTGAAAGCTGGGATTAAAGGTGTGTGCCACCAACTGCCCAGTGTTTTGTCACAGAAATAGAAACCCTAACTAAGAAAGCCATCTCCTTCAGGGAGTCCACTCTGCTTTCTCCTGCCTTAGACTTAGCCTGCTATGTGGAAGGAGTGTGGGGGTGAGCCCTGGATTTTTCACGGTTCTGGGATGATAATTGGACCTCAGGATCCCTTCTAAGCTCCATGGAACATGGGACTTTGCAGACAGAAGGAAGTACTGGGGAGTAGGGAGCAGCCCAGTCCTGGAGGTGCACAAAGGCACACATGACGCTGTGGCCATGTCATACATGAGGTGTAAATGTGGATGACAGGCATCAGGGGATGCTGCTGCCAAAGTGGCTTGATGACGTGGGATCCCAAAGTCCCAGGAATACTGGAAATAGAGCTTGTAGGTGGCATAGGGCATGCTGCATGATGAAGGCAGAAACCCTAAGAATTCTGAGGCCTGAAAGGATTCCAACCCTCCAAGCAGGCCCACTCCTCCTGCATAAAAGGACCAAATAGAATGACAAGGACCTGCAGAAAATTGAAGTCAACTCAGGAGGGTTGCAGGGCACTGAAGTGCCCCCCTTCAGAAGGGGGTCAGCAGTGGCTGAGCTCATAGTTCCAAGCCCATCATCAAAACAAACCTAAAATCTGCCCCCAAACTTTCAGATCTTCCCCCAGGAGCTGAGGTACTCTGAGGTGCTGGGGCCCCAGGGGCCCATGCCCATGAACGATGAGGAGGGAGGCTGATGGCCAATGAACACCCTCCTCCCCTCCCTGCCAGCCACAGTACATTTCCCAAAGTCAGGAAAGTCACATAAAGACCAGGGAAATGATATGTTACCTACAATGGCAGGTGGGGGTCACAAGCCTTCTCAAAGCCCTACCTAAACTGCCTCCCTGAATGCAAAGCATGCCCCCGGCCCAGAAAAGGCCACCTCACAGTATCAAGGCAGCCAGCTCTTCTTAGGGCTGTGTGTCTTTCTCAGTAGTGACAGGGCTCCCAAGCCCAAGGAAGAGGTGACCCACATCAGGTCTGACCTGGTCTGCCACCTTCCTAGAAGATGGGGTGGAGCTTTCCCCAACTAACCTCCTGAAAGACCTAGGGCTGAATCCTTTGCAGCCGGAAATAGGACTGCTTCCAGGGACATTAGCCTACCCCACAAGGCCATACCCATTGGGACCATACCCCCTGGGACCACCCAACCCCTGGGACAGGTAATATGCTTCAGGAGGCTTCTACTTTTAGGGACCTTAGTCGAGTCCCTTCTCTTCCTTCAACCTCTGTCTTCTCACCAATAAAATGTCAGCTAAGATGAGAGTCAGGCTTCAAAAGACAATGTCCTCTGCAGGGAGAGGTCATACGCTGAGCTGGAATGTGGCCAGGAGGAGCTTCAAGACACATCCAGCTATTCCTCTCATTGCCAGGGACACCAGCCTTGTGGGCAAGGGCAACCTTTTGACACTGCTTCCAGTTATCCACACTGAAGCAAACTGTGGAGCATCTCTCCAGAAGATGGGGGAAACTAGAATGAGGCCAAGTGTTCTTTATTGTAAAAGTTCCTAGTAAATTAGGCTAAGGGTTTCCCAGGAGTGGCGGTGTGTGTGTGTGTGTGTGTGTGTGTGTGTGTGTGTGTGTGTGTGTGCGCGCTACCCTAACAACCAGCATCAGGATGCTAAGATATCCTTGCTCATAACTGGTGGGTAAGAAAACTGAAGCTCAGGAGGCGGGGGTGGGGTGGGGTGGTCTGTGACTACTCCAAGGTCCCATTCTCCATCCTCCTTCATAGCTGCCTTCCATGGAGCTGAGCAGGTATCGAGGCCTGGTCCACCCTGAGTCTTATCAGATGGACAGAGGCCAAAAGGAAAGTTTTTAGTATCTCCCACCTCAGTCTGCAGAAGGGAAAGATCTCAGACAGAAAGCCAGATGACTTAGAACATTCTTGGGGGTGGGGGAGCAAACAAACCTCCCTGGTTGGTCGAGTTAAAATGTCCTTGGATTATTACCTCTAGGAGTGGTCAGGCACCCATCTCATGCTTCAGAAGACCCTACAGACAATGAATCAAAAAAAGCTTTGGTTGGTCAGTCAGTGTGACCTTGAGCAAGCAGCACACTGGAGGTTAAGGCTTTGGGAGGACACTCAGGACAGTGACTAAGACTACCATTCCTTAAACACTTGCCACATGCCAGGCGCTGAGCACTCTTCTGGCTTCTTAACCTATTGGGAGGGCAGTGTATTAGTGATTGTTAGAACACGAATAACTCTTTTATGGATGTGAAGGCCAAAGTCAGAGGTGTCACACATAAAAGGTGGAGTTGAGAGCTGACTCCAGGAAGCCAGAGAAAATCCTGAAACTGGGCTGGAGAGGTAAACGTCTCAAGTCACTGAAGCTCTTGCTACTATGAAGAAGACCTAGTTCAGTCTCCAGTACCCATGGCAAAAGCCAAGTGTAGTGGTATACTCTTACAGTCCCAGGGCTTGGTGGCAGAGACAGGAAGGTCCCTGAGACTCACTGATCAGCAAGTTTAACTTTATCAGCTAAGGTCCCAGTGAGAAACCCTGTCTCAAAACACAAGATGTTTGTCCTGAGGATTAAGACCTGAGGTTGGCTTCACACACACAAACACATACATACACATATACACACAGACTCAGACACACATACATACACACAGATAGACAGAGACAGACATGCACACAGACAATATAGACACACATACACGCACACAAACACAGATACACACAAATTCAGACACACACACACAAACACACAGAAGGGGATGGCAGATTGGGGGGCCTTCAGCAAATGATTTCTAGTGTGTAAATAGTAGCAACCTCAGAGACACACTGATCCTCTACACCTGGACCAACCCCTCTCCAGTTTCCTCGCTGTGACAATCCGCTGAAGGAAAGCCATCTTATTTGACCTGGGACCTGTCCCCAAAACCACTCTGGGCTTGGGCTTTCCCCATCTGCCATCCAGATGGCAAACAGAGACCCCAGAAGGACTCCTTGTACTTCCAAACACCAGAAGAAAAAAGTCAAGACTCCGGAGATCTCCCGGGTCTGCCTGCTGCTTGGCTCTGCTGCTTGCTGGCTGTTGGAATGGTGTTCTGAGCCTCTCAATTGTCCCAGTTCAGATCAAGGTTCACCCAGGGAACAGGGTGGGAGCTTGGGCAGGAGCCTTGGGGATAGGGCAAGGTCCAGACCCAGTTCTGAGCCTGGTCCCTTTTTCCTCCAGCAGCTGTCACCTGGACCTGATATAGGTGACTCTCAGGGTGGAGCAAGCAGGTTCCAGATCTGCTTCCTTGTCTACAGAGGAAACGACAGCAGGTAAGCAAGCCATCAATCAGCCATACAAGCTCAAAGTCAGCATGAAATGGATCGGGAGGGGGGGTTCGGGAGGAAGGGAGAGGAAGCCTTGGCAGGTGAGACCTTGGACCCTCTTAAGAGGTTTGACTTCTCTCACGGCAGTATTGCACACTACCTGGGAACATATACACACACGCATACACTCCAGCTTGTGTACTGCAAGAGGCTATCCCTAAAACGAACTCAGAGGCCACCCACCTCTCCTTTAGCTGGGCTCCTGAGCTAGGTTACAAACAGCCTTTCTTTAGGTAAACTAAAGACCAGCTAAAAGGAGCTGGGCCTGGCCAACTGTAGATGCTCAGTAAATGTCTAACGAACTCATGAATTAACAGAGCCCAGATTCTGGTCCTAGTGCAGCTCAGTGTACTGCTAACCTTGAATGGGCTAATCACTGCTTTCTAGGGTTCTGTTTCATGGGCTAGAAAAAGACAGGCACCGCCCCTCCCCCCAATTCTACAGGTTTAGAATTTTAAAGCCCAGAGAAGTGGGCTCAGGTAGAAGGGGCCTTCCAGGCATTTCTTCCTATGGTCCAGAGCTAGGAATTCAGGGTGAGCCTTCTGGGGCCTAAGGGGAGCCTCCAGGCAGGGAAGGGCTCTGCAGGTCACAGAGGAATCCTTTTTTGGTGCAGTTTCCACTCAAGTCAGGCACCAAAAGAAGACTTTTGGACAACGAGTCATTAAAAGCACAAAAGAGTTACATACTGACACTGTTTCCCCATCAGAGGCCTGGCCATTTCCTGGTGAACACAGGACTAGACAAGAATGTGGGAAAGACTTTGGACAGGAAGAATCAAAGGGCAACGAGGGAGACAGGCAGAGATGAGCATATGTGTGCGTCTGCATGTGTGTGCCTCTCTGCATGTGTGCTTGAGGGGAGAGGAGAGTAGCATGGGTAACCACCAATAGGGGAACAAGGCCTCCCAAATCCTGTTTCTGGAAACAGGTGTCTCAGGAAGGTTCGCAGCCCCTGGAAATTCCAAACCTGCCCTTCCGTTCCCAGGAACAAGCCACTCTAGGTAGTGAAACCATCTGCCATTTTCTGTCACTTTTCAGCCTCAGTTTCCCCACAGGCTCTGACAAGGATTTGAGTTGGGAGATCTCAGAGGGACATACTACTTCTGACAGTTTGGGATACAGACATGCTATATAGAAAAACACCCCACCACCACCACCACGACCCAAGAGACCTGGAAAGACTGTCCCTATCCCCAACCGGCTGTCTAGGGTTAGGGCTGGGCAGAGCAGAGTCCCCACACCGTCTGTCCTCAACAGCCTGCCACCGCCAAAAACCTTGAAGTGGTTACAATTACAGCCAGGCTAACAGGATTAGGGGAGCGTTGAAATCTAAGAAATCTAATTAGCTCAGGCACCCCGGCCTCCCCCAGCACAATCCTGTAGTAACCCTGGCAGCTGGGTCTAATGGGAGTGGCAGGCTCTGGGCCCTCAGGGCTAGAGTCATTACCTGCACAGGTGTGCCTGGCCAGGCCAGGTCAGACTTCTGGGGAGATGCCATCTAAGCCTGCCCAGTTACCCACTGCCCACCACCCCACCAGCCAAAGTCTTGTTAAAGGGTGGCATTCAACTAGGCTCCAGATGATGAGGTGCAAGAGTGTTGACCATGGCGGGAAAGACAGGGTGGCCACCCGACACAGTGTAGCGGACTGACTCAGCCAGAGGAGGGGCAGTTTGAGTCATGCTCTGTATGGATAGAAACCATAGCAGCTCAGAGACAATCTTGCTTCCTCCTCCAGGGCCAGGCAGAGCTGAAGTTTCTGTATACATACACCTAGGCAGGCAGTATCTGAGGTCCGATGCAAGCTCTAGATGGATATGGGGGTGGGGTAGAGAAAAGTGAGGGAGGGACAGCTGCTGGGGGCATGCATTGCCAGATGCAGGGAGGGCCACCTGTGACCCTTCCTGGAAACAACTGCTCCACTCCTGGGATCCACACAGGCTTCTGTGCCACATGCCAGCATAGCTGGGGCTATTGCTCAACGCACTATGATGTGGGGGTCTGTAAGGCCTGGGGTTGAGTCCTGGCTTAGTCACAGCCTCTTGGCCTCTCTCTGAGCTTTACTTTTCTTCTCTGTTAAATGGAAGTAATTCCATATAGCAGCTGACACTGTTGTTAATGGGATCAAACAAATCTGAGAAGTGATTCTAGATAGACTAAGCCAGGCAAAGGAAAAGGCTATAGCCGCGCCCTTTCTCATCTGCATACAGCAAGCAGCCAGAGGCGGGTGGATAATTATTTATTTGGACTTGTCTTTCTGCCCTTGCTGGACAAAAGCGCCTAAGAGTGTCTTGCATAGCTCTGGGACTCACTGGCCACTGTCTTCACTTTGTAGACTATCATTAAACACATGAAGAGTCAATCCTGGGTCCCTGACCTGACCCTACCCTCATTATGCAACCCATCCCAGGTCATACCCAATTCAAGTATCAAGAGGCAAGCCAACTACACTAGAGCCAATGGAAGAGCACCCCTTGGGCAGACCCTTCCCTGACCTTGTGCCCTATCAGTAAGGCTTAAAACAACCACTGGAAAAAAGCTCCCCAGCCCCATGCAGCCATATCACTATAGCCTGGATATAAGATTTAGCCCTCATGATCATTAAGGAAAATGAGTCTGTGGTTAGGAGAGGCCCCAGCATCTTAAGCCTGAAATGGGGATCGATCAGCTGGCATGGCTTTCCAGGAGGCCATCCATGTAATTCACAGCTGCCCAGTGAGTACCAAGGCACAGGAGGCATACAAGCTGAGGCTAACCAGTCAGCTGTCAGGGAGGTAAGTAAGGATAATGGAGCAACTTCTGGAAAATGTTTCCAGCATCCCTTCACCTCAATCCAGCCCTTTTTTCTATGTCAAAGTTGCCTAGCCTTTAGACTGAAGACTCAAATGTTTGGACCTACCTCATCCTCCCAGCAACCATGTCGGATGACAGTTCTGTGCTTGAACTCATT
The DNA here is from genome assembly GCA_028555095.1 of Dicrostonyx torquatus. Taxonomy (NCBI): domain Eukaryota; kingdom Metazoa; phylum Chordata; class Mammalia; order Rodentia; family Cricetidae; genus Dicrostonyx; species Dicrostonyx torquatus. The sequence goes on along the minus strand of JAQHUG010000386.1, from coordinate 1,042,489 downwards.
TTACACACCAGGAGACTGAGACTCAGCAGAGTCAACCTCCTGGTCCACAAGCTACAGCCTCCTGATACTTTCTAGTGTCTGTGTGGTAGGACTTTTGTGTGTAGCCTCCCTGAGGAAGGGCCTAACATCAGACTCATGGTTGGCACTTCCAGGCCAGGCTCAGTTCACCCAAGCAGGCAGCCACAACCCCAGCCTCAAGGTCTCCTCAGGACAAAGATTTTCCCCCTAGAGAGGGCCTGGGTGGTGGCCACTGTGTCCTGCTGAGAGGATCCAGCAATCACCAGGAGAAACCACAGCCGCAGGGTCAGGGTCAGGGGTAATTAGGGCAGTGTCCTTTGTTGTCTACACAAAACCCAAGGAATCCCATAAAGATGCAACAGAAGCTGGGGCCTGACAAGGACCCACGGGAGCAGTTATGAATGAAAATGTATGGGACCCAGTCATTATCCAGCAGGCTCTATAGCCTTGTTTCATGCCACCATGTCCACAGACAATTCCCAAAATGTGCTGCTGCACATTTCTTACATTTGACCCCAAGACTTTGGGTAAAACAAAACAAAACAAAACAAAAAAACCATGGACCTGGGGCTGGAGCTGGGTAACCAAGTTTCCTGCGCAGGTCCTCTTGGACCCAGACTATGAGGACATATACAGGCTTCAAAGTGCCTTCCTTCTTATTCACCCTCACCAGTCAGAGGTGGTGTGTGTGTGTGTGAGAGAGAGAGAGAGTGTGTGTGTGTGTGTGTGAGAGAGAGAGAGAGAGAGA
>JAQHUG010000386.1:1012503-1041265 GCA_028555095.1 Dicrostonyx torquatus | reverse complement strand
ACACACACTCTTTTCCCCAGGAGTAAAAAAAGAACATTTTGTCCCCACAAAGAAGCCAGCAGCCGTTTCTGCACAGACAAGGCTATTTATTCAAAGTTTTTTCATTAGTCCAGTCCCTCTGTGAGCCTGTGAGCAGTACTCAGAAGTCTTACAACCGCAGCTCAAGTCCTGGAAAGTCTATAGCTCCGCCCCCAGCTTCAGTCACTAAGTTCCCAAGTCCCAACTTCTGATTCATAGGAGAAAACTAGGTCTCCTAACCGTGTGACTTGGGGGCCTGTGAAGCTTCTGTCTTTGGGGAGAAAACAAAACAACCAAAATCCTAAAAGCCAGAGGAAAACACCATCTCCCTCTGAAGGCGCTCCTGGCTCCAAAGCCGCAGGCACTCCTAGGCAGATAGGGCTTTCAATGTGCCTTTTGTTTGATGCTGGTGTTTCGACATCCTCTTCTTGAAGAGGGAAAGGTCAGCACAAGGCTCCCGGGGGTGTTCACAAACCCTCTGCCTCTACTCAGCGGCCAGAGGTCCCAAGCAAGGGGCCAGGAATTCCCCTTGCTTTGGACCTCCTCAAAAACCAGCCCGGATAAGAAAGGCCATGGGTTTGCTCCCTCATCCAAACTTCCCAAATAGGTCACAGGCAGCTCTTCCACACTCTAGTCACCATGCAAGCACAGGGGGTGCAGGCCAGAATTCACCAGCAGCCAAGTCGCCTGTTTCTCCAGCCCCAGTCACCATCTCTTTATCTGTACCTTCAAAAAAACAATAAGCAAAACCAGGCACCTCTGGGAACAGCCTCTGGCCTCCTGCCCTGCCCTGTGTAACCAGCCTGTCCTCACACCCACGAGGGAGGGAGGAGACTGAACTAGTTAACCCTCTAGTCTACCAGGTCCAGTTCCCAGGTTGCAGCAGAGGCAAACTGTTGCTCAAGAAAACCCTTCAGAAAACCATTGGCACCAGGAGGCAGCTGGAGCCAATGGTTCTCTATGTAACGAACGCCAAGGCAGGGGCTTCCACAGGCGCAGCCCACTGATTGCTCTTTCAAATCCCGGGGGTTGGTCCCCACTCTTCATGCCCTGGGCTGTCCACCCACGGGGCTCCAAATGTCCCTGGCAGTGCAGAGAGAAGGGAAAGGCTGGCCGAGTGGTGCACTCACCCCGCCAACCCAGCCGCCAGCCAGCTTCTTGGAGATCTCAGAGAGAACATTTGTTTGGGCTGCCAAGTTAAATCTTCCTCCCTCATGTCAGGGCATTGGAAAAGCAGTCAGGGGAAAGGGGAAGGGGGAGAGCAGGGCGGGGGGGGGGGGGAGAAGGAGCCGCGGGAAGGAGGGCGGGAGAGAGCGAGCAAGCAATCCAGGCAGGCAGGCTCCTAGTCCCAGTTACTCTTAACACTGCCAGCCCAAGGAGCTGCAGCTCCCGAGGCAGACGTCTTTCGGGCTCCCGGCATCGAAACAGAGATCTGGCCACCGGGTCTCCGGATCGGGTGCGGGATGCTAGGCTTCCTGAGCCCGGGTGGTGAGAGAGGCCCTCGCCCTGCTCCGGGCTGGAGGCACAAGGTGGAACTGTAAAGCAGAGGAGGGAAAAGTTTGCGGCAGGTAGAGGGAAGGGCAGAGTGGCCGTGTCTATCGGCTGTCCCCGGGAGAGGGTGGGGGGCCCAGGAGCGCGCTCCCGTTCGCTAGCCCTCCCGCCCGAGTTGTTTACATTCCTGGAGTGTCTTTTAAACCCGGGGCTGTGGCCGGCTCCTGGCCTTCTCAGGCGGCTTCGGGGCAGTCTCCCGTGAAAATCTGCTGGCGCACAATGGCCGGGAGAGGCGGCTGCCCCTCGCCCGCGCCCCCACCACTCCAGGGCGGGGAGCCTGTCCTCTGCACCGCGCCCTCTCCCTGCCTGGCCAGCTTCCTGGACAGATGTCCCCGGCCAGAGGGCGACGCGCTCCCGCAGCCTGCACCGCGACATCGAGGCCATGCTCCCCACTGTTTTCTCCCCGGCCCTGACACCAGGAATGTGAAACAAGCTTTCAGAGCTTGCCCCCACCATCCGTACCCCAGCTTCAGCGCCAGTCCGGCCCCTCAACCTCCGCCCGGGCCGGCCTACCACTCCCCCGGGGCCACCGCCGCCGGAGACAGAGAGGAAGAAAGAACACGGGGAAATTACTTTCGTATTTGCAACGCGCGCGCGCACATACATAGACACATCTTCCCCTTGGGCTCGCCTCCCGGCTGGGGCAGCCCCGACCAGGCGTTGGCCTGAAAGCCCCTTCAGCTTCTGAAGCCCGAACGGGAAGCCTCGACACACTTACTCCCCTCGGCGTGCCCTGCTCCAGCCACGCGCCGCGTTTTCCTGGGCCATTCTCCCCCCCGTAGAACAACTTAACCGCGCCCCCATCTCCCATGTACAAAAGTGTGTTCTCCATAGAAAGCATACTTAACACCACCAACCCTGAACACCCTGGAATCCAGCGCCTTCCCAGAGGTTCTCCTACGCACACAGGAGCACAACTTCACATCTTTCCAAATGAGGCGAGGGAGACTCAGCCAATCCTTCCCGGATCCTTCCCTCCCTCCTCCGAATCAGTATCCCGGCCGGCCCGCGAGTGTTCAGCGCGACTGCTGGAGGCGCGCCGGCAGGAGGCGGGCACCGAGTCCGCGCGCACACAAACCGCACCGGCGCCCCGCACACCCGACGATCCCCGGGTCCCCGCGCTCATCCCGAGCTCCTCTACCCAGCTCGGCGCTCGCCGGTGGCCAGGGCCTCCGCCCCCGACGGCCAGGGCAGCGCACCGAGCCCGCACGGCTGGCCCCTTTTCGCCCGGCCGGAGCTAAGGCTTTAAGCGGAAAGTCCTACAGTACCCCGCACTTGCACCCCGACGATCCGCGGGGAGCGAAAGGAAGCCTAGGTACTAACGGGCGCCTGGCTCTGTCCCCAAACTTACCGGGCGCTGCGAGCACCACTGCCACCGCTGGAGGACGCGCCGCCGCCACCGCCGGGTAGGGCCGGCTGGAGCCGGGAGGAGCGCAAGGGGAGCGCGGATATCTGCTCGGCTCCGGCTCCGGCTCCCAGCTGGCCGGGGCTGGGGTCACCGCGCTCCTCCGGCGCTGCTGGCTTGCTCGGCGGCCCGATCGCTGCTCGCCCGCCCGGCCGCTCGCTCTCCGGGCGCCCGCCGCCGCCGCTTGCTTTTTTAATGTCCACAGACAGTGAAAAGGAACTCGGCGTTAGGGGGTGAGTAAGTGAATCAACTCGCCCGGAGCCGAGCAAGTTGAAGTGTCAGATTACATTGGCTATTCTATTTCCAAAGGGCCCCGCGCCGCCGGCCTCCCGCAAAAGCCGGCACGGAGTTACTGCAGGAGCGGAGCGCCGCGCCTCCAGCGCTCAGCTCCGCTAGCCTTGGTTCGCTCTCCATCTGCGCGCTCGCTGCGCTCTCCCTTTCCCTTTCCTTTCTGCCTCTCTATCTCTCCTTTCCCTCCCTTTCTTCCTGTTTCCAGGCGTCTGTTCTAAGCTTTTCTCTTCCAGACCCTAGTAGGCTCAGCGTTACCTCCACAGCCCTATGCCGCTGGTTCACTCACGTCCCTCCTTTCGCCTCCCTTCGCTGATCATAATTTATCACCCCCTCAATCCCTTACGTTTGGAGTGCGGAGACTGATGTGCCTAGAAAGGGACCGCATTGGTAGGCACAAGATTACTGCCCGGAGGCGTACCCCCCGCTTCCTGCTGGTCCCCTGCCGGAGTACACTGGGACCGCAGATGCTGTCAGCTATTCCAACTGGGGCGACCGAGTTGCTAACGAGAGGTGTGCAAAGCTTCCCCGGAGATTTTGGGATTATTCCTAAAATCGGATGGCAGAGAGGGTGAGAGGACCTTCACCACCACTAGTGACGTAGGGGAGGTTGAAGCGCTCCTCCCTTGACCTCTGAGAAAGAGCGATGGTTGCAGAGCGAACTGTTTGTCCCCACCCCACTCGAAGTTCAAAGACGCAAGAACGCCCTGGTGCCTTGCAGGGAGCGTCTGGGTGCCACGAACCGAGCGCTCTCGCGCTGCAGAAGTGGAAAGAACCCAACCAGCTTCTAGCCCAAGGCTGAGCACCACTCCTGTGGGGGCGGAGGCCACTCACGACGCACAGTTAGGTGAGCCCATTCGCGGGGGTTTCCCTTGCAGACCTGCCCCCGAAAGTATCCAAGTGCGCACTACCTTTGGCTCAGGTCTGTTGCCACTCACACAGAAACTCCTACACAAACGGCACACACGTTTGCGCCTACCCTCAGCAAAGCACGCACACTGCACCCCCAACACACTTGCACACACACTTTCCATCCTAAATATGCCCTGCACTCTGACTCCTCCTGTACACATTAACATCGTTGTACACTACCTCCGGTACGCTTTAAAAAAAAAAAAAACAAACACCACGAGGCATTCCCCCGTGCACTTCATCTCACGCTCACGTACACACACAAACACATGTTCCTCTTACTCTTCCACATTCTTTCCTCAAACCCTCCTCCTGATTCGAGGTACTCCAGTCTTGAGGATAACAAGCGCCTGGGTTGGACACGCGCGCACGCACACGCTCCCCTCCAGGGCAGGCGAGGGAGGTTTGGGCCGGAGCCCGCTAGGCAATCCAGGTGTGGCGAGAACTCCGTGCTCCGTGTTTTGCAGACAGCCGCGGTGTCGGAGGCGAGGCGAGGAAGGGAGCTGGAATAACAAAGGCAAGTTGGGAAGAGCGCAAGGGGGCGCAGCCCCGGCCGGGCGGCGGGGGGAGCCCTGCACCGCCGGGTCGTCGGAGGCAGCTTGGCCACCAGCCGGGAAAACCGGAGGTGGGGAGGAAAGGTGGGGGGAGAGGGGCGGGGCCGCCGCGTGACGTCAGAGAACAATGACACCGCTGGGGGCGGGCTCGGGCAGGCAGCCCTGGTGGGGGTCTTCCTTAGGGCCTTGGGCGGGCGGAAGAAGTCTTGGCCTCGCTGGGGCCGCGGTTTGATTGACGAGGTCCGCTTGGGAGCGCAGACGTGCCACGCAGACTCGCGGGTTCCTGATCCTCTTGGGCGGTGATCATAGCGCCAACAGGGGGAGCAGGCCAGAGAGCCCCCCCTCCACTGCAGACCCCCGTTTTAGAATATCCTTCAGAGGGCTGGCTGCTGTGACCTCGGCTTGAACTCCTTCAGGGCCAGAGAGATCACTCCTTCCACCACCAAGACAAGGAGGCAAAATGCATTTGCTAGCTTTGAATTCATTCTCAAAGCACTGACGGTCTGGCAGCTGTGAACTCAGCCTGAAATTCCTGAGGGCAGACTGCGGCTCAGGTCCCCAGGGACATGGGGCAGGGGTTGTCTGGGTGCGGAGAACTACTTTTCCTGAGATAAATTCTGCCTCCTGCTGCCATTGGGTGTGCGGGAGGGAGGAGCGGGGCAGGGTGGGGGGCGGGGGGGATTGAGAGCGGGCAGTGCTCCTTGGCCTCAGTCCTGGGATCTGTCACACAGGATGACCTGTTAGCAATTTACCCACTACCTACCCACAGGTGGCAGCTGAATATCCCTGGGGAAAGTAGGTGGCATGAAATAATTTCCAGACCTCTAGGGGCACTGGAATGGCCTGGTCCCAGCACATTCCCAAGAAGATTAACAACACACACACACACACACACACACACACACAGAGAGAGCCTGTGGGTGGCCCAGGTTGGGAAGGATAGTTTGAGAAACCCTGGAAAGCTTGACTTGAAAGGTGAGAATTCAGTTTGCTGAATGGAGCCAGAGCCATCCCACCCTCAGACATTCACAGCATTGGCCACCTCTGTCCCCAGCATAAAAGTGCCTCTCAGACTTGGGATGCAAGAATCTAGCCCCAGCCAACACCTGGACCAGTTCCTGTTGCCTTGATGACCATAAGTCAGGTCATCCAGCCCTCTCAACCTCTCTCCAACTCCTGTAAGTAATCAGAGCTGGCCACCTCCAGAAGTGGAGAAAATGGTGACCTTAGGTGAACATTCATGTTCAAAAGCTCCTATCCAGAAGGCTCCACCCACTTTCTTTCTTAAAAATTACATTGTATTTATTTAGTTGAGGAGAGGGATGCACATGAAGATCAGAGTACAACTTTTGGGAGTCATCTCTCTCCTTCCATCAGTGTAGGTCCTGGGGATTGATCCTCAGATTCAGCAGCAAAAGTCTTCACCCAGTGATGAGCCGTCCTGCTGGCTCCCCGACCCCTTATTTCTAGACAACTTGTTCATCTGGAAACCTGAAAGTGGCTGCTGAGGGCAGAGGAGCCTAGCAAGACAGAGTCAGGTGGTTCTCAGTCTTCCCAGTCCACCAAGCATAACACCTTGGGGGCAATAATTTGAGAAATCACACCCAGGCTTCTTGCGAGAGCCCCAGGCCTCAAGCATTGGGGACCCCAGGCCCTTCCCTCTACTCCTCTGCCCTGGAGGTTACAAGGCCTGTTGGCTCCCTCTGGAGTCTTCAAAGGTATGACTTATTCATTACCTACTGTGTGCTGAGTGAGGGCACAATAGGTATTAACTTAATGCCTGCAGTCAGGGATGTTACTATCCCCTCCAAAGCAAAGTGGACTGTAAATACGGGTTCCCAAGTGTTCCCAAGTGGCTCCGGCCCTCATTAACAGTTTCCTGAGGTTTGTATCCTTAGCCAGAAATTCTGTGTGGCCCTAGGCAAGTTGTTCTCCTTTTCTAGGCCTTCTATAAACCAAAGACTAGGTCTCATAACAGTGAGACCAAGCCTTGCTGTTGTCTATGCCCCGAGTTCCCAATTTCAGCCTCAGCTGCAGTAGGCCTGGGTGGGGAAAGGTTCCTGTATTCCCTCTGGCTCAGAAGGCCAAGTTGGTTACCCACCAGAGTGTAGCCTGTGCAGTACAGGCTCAGCTTACACCCCCTTTCCCATCAGGCTTAAGTAAGTGCCTCTTGTTTCCTACCCTCATGAAACCATCAAGACTGAGGAAGAGGGCTACTGCTTCGGTGGGGCCTGAGCCTGGGTCCCAGGAATCAGGAAGTCCAGGGGCCCAGAGGAAAGCATTGATGAGAGGTGTGAGCACCGTGAGTGTGCAGCGAATCTGTGCAGATAGGGTATAGCGGCCCCTGGACCAGGCTGCCGCCAGTAGGTTGAGGTAGGAACAAGCATACAGTTCCTGCCTCTCTACTTCTGGAGCCAAAAGGTATGCAAAAATTCAACTCACTGCTCCATGGGCCAGGTGCTTTGGAGTTCCCTCTCCTCCTGTGTCTCCAGGCTGATGGAAGAGGACAGAGGTTCCAGCTCGGGCTGCACCCCTGAGCTCATCTCATGACCAAGTATGGGACAGTTGAAGTGACTGTCGTAGTGCTTCAGGGGAAAGTATAAGCACCTGCTAGAAGCTGATCTCTCTCTGAGCTCTCCTGGACAGTGAGTAATGACAGCAGAATTAGTCTTCGCCCGTGGTTCGATCAGGAGCCTTTGGATCCTGCCCAGATCTGTACCTATACCTCTCAGGAGTAGATAGTTGGTCCAACACAGAAAACCTGTACCCTCAAACACAGGGTCTCTGTGTTCCAGCTAGCTTCTCCTCCCTTTTCTGAACACCAGAAAACGGATGTATCAGAGAAAGATTCCCTATGACCGTCTAGGACTTATTTGTATTGGTTTCTTCATGGTGGCAGAGCACTTTGAGACAAGGTCTTGCTATGTAGCCCAGGCTGGCCTTTGAACTCAGTTCTGTATTGGCTGAATGCTGGGATTACAGCTGTGAGCTACCACACCCAGCTAGGATGTATCATCTTGCTTTGCCATCCTCTGATCCTCACAATGGCACTTCAGTGGATGACTAAGATGGTACAGAGGGAGGTGGTGGCTTTCCCTGGGCCACAGGACTGGAAAGTACAGGGAAAGCATGAAAGGTGGGCCGCTTCCTGCAGCACGCTCTTCCTCCACCAGAGCTCCACCAAAGAACAGGCTGAGACTGGTTAGTGTGTAAAGGACAGCTGGGAGATAAAAATGCAGCATGCCAAGGGTGGAGTCTGATGGCTTCCTTGCCTCCATCCTGCAGCTCCTTCACCCTGCAAAGGCGCTCCGGCCTGACATCTCGCATATGCATGCTTTTTTACAGCCTCTTGCCCTAACCTGTCTTCATGTTCAGTGACTTCCAGGAGTACCACCATCACATGCATACAGCTCCTTGCCTGCTTTTGTGCACACTCCTTTTGTCTCCTAGGACACACCCATCCCAGCCTTCCAGTCCACATCTGCAGCCACCTGCTCAGGAGCCTACTCTGATGATACCACAAGCCAAGTTGTCCACATCATTTGCATCTCTGAATGTTGCCATATTGCCTCCATATCAGTGTGACTATAGCGACTGCCTATCCAGTCCCTGCTATGGGACAGGTCCTCAGTAGCTCATGCACTTGTATTCTGGTCCTCACCTGAACTGAGAATTAGTACTAATGGCTCCATTTTACTGATAAGAAAACTGAGGCACAGGAAATCTCAGTTGCCAGGGTAACACCTCATGGTGGAAAACTACCTAGTCCTCCTACCTCTAGAGGTAGAATGGTCCATTGTTTTATACTATCACTCAGTGAACTGACAAGCAGTCAAGTACAGCAGAGATATGGGGACACACATTGACAGAAGGACTCACCTAGATGAATTCTTCTGGTTTAGGAAAGAAAAATATCTGATGTTGAACAGGTACCTGGAAGGTAAGCTCTCATGGAGGTTGTGGAAAAAAAGGCCAGAATCTGCACAGGATCACAGAGCTAGGGTGGGATACTATCAAGCCCACCAAAGTAACAGCCATTCTATTTGCAACCTACCTTGGATTTCCTGGAACTGTGCTCTTTTTGAAGGACATACACCTTGATGACGCTGAGCCATTCAGTGCGTGGTTGTGGTCCTTCTCCCCTCAATCAGAATGAGAGAGGAGAAAGAAGAGAAATTGAGGCGTTGTTTTAACTGCAGCCGGTACCAACCAGAACAAGAATCCTGATACACAGGATGGATCAGGAGTCAGACATCCAGAGGCCTGGCTTCACCCCTTCTGCAAGTATCAGATGTCATTTGGGAGGGCTGGAGGACACTGCCACCATCACGCTTTCCTTCCTCATTCACCTGCAGCCTTGGGTGAGCTGGACCCCTTCCCTACCAAGAAAGGACTGTAGGTACATGTCCGGGGGTCTTGCAAATATCTCTCTTCTAGAACATCACTTTAAACACTGGTTTGAATCCAGGGTGAGCACAGTGGGCTTTCCTATCCACTCCCAGGAAGGTATGCCATCTGCAGGGATAAAGGACCGGGAACCTAAAGGCACATCAAACAACTCTCTTCTGAGACAATCACTATTTGCTATTTGGAAAGGGCTCCCCAAGACTTCGTGACTGTCTCCTTTTACTCTCACCCCTTTTGAGAGATCCCTCTTGCACCTGAACTCTGACCTTCCCAGGCCATGGGCCATTATGACCCAGGTTACTCTAATGATCAGCCCTGCAAAGCCAACATTTTGGTCACTGGCCAGGGTCTACTAGGGCTGACTTCTCAAGCTCCCTCCTCCCCTGGGGAATAGCACTTGTGAATTTGTAAAGAGCATTTTCTGTCCCACATAAGTGCCACAACACTCTCAGGAGGCAGGCAGATTGCACAACCCACTTCATGGAAGAAGAAGAAAAGCGCTTGGTGGTTTGGCCAGTATCATACAGGGTATACATAGGTCTGTGTGTGTATGGGGTGGGGGGTTCTTGCCAGGATTTGGGTCCTGATAACTTGATTTCATGTCACTAACCCAGGTAGTGATGTTTCAAACTCCTCTCCCCAGAAACACCAGGAGACAGGATCTCAGACACTTTGATTCATTCAACAAATGCTATTGGCTCTAAGCAGTGTGTGAAGCACAGAGCTAAGTGCTAGGGATCCAAGAAAGCGGAGGCAAATGTGACCCATGCTGCCGCCCATCTGACACTCATGGAGGAAAGAAGCCAAACAGGCCCTATGCACAGACTTCTGTTTGCAGAGGTCCAGTGAGGACCTCAGGAGGAGCCCTGGACCCAGGGTCTAGAGACATAGGCTCTCGTGCCCTAGTCTTGTTTCTTCTGGCTCTGTGGACTGAGAAAGGCTCTCTTGACGTCTGTAAGCACATAGCTTCTTCCATGGTTTCTAGGTCCTTGCCCCACTCCCACCATCTAGGTCAAGTGGTTAATGATTTCCTGGTGTGTGTAACTATCCTGGTACAGTGTTTTCTTAAACCCAACTTTTCATGGGCACTTGAAGCCAGAGAGGAACTTCTCAGGTCATCTGACTTGAGCCCCCTCACTAAGCAAGAACACCTTAGCCTCATTCTTCCCAGGAAGTAAGAGTCTCCCCCCTGCTCCCATACCTTTCCGGAGGAGATAGAATGCTTGCTCCTTTACAGAGCAGACCTCTGCCCAGTGGTGTGTGTATGCTAGTAAATGTTTAACATCTGGCTCTCCAGACTGGGGAAAACCTGATTCGTAGTATCTGTTGATTCCCTTAGAGTAAATAGTCCTACCACGGTGGCCTGGCGCTGCATGCTTAGTTCACACAGTTGGTGAAAGTTTAACTGCTGCCTTTCCTAAGCCAGTTCAAGCAGGTTACAGCACAGAGTTACCCCGAAGAGAAGCCCGGTCCACCTTGACTTGCTGGAAAGTTCTTTGAGCAAAATACTTCATTGTTCTCATGCCGCCCTTCACATCTTGATCTCAGCCCCATGAGATGGGTAGATCCTGGCCTTAGCAGAGATGGTACAGCCTCTTTCCTTTCTGTCCTTTTCCCTACCTCCTTTCTTCCTTTCACAAATATTTATTGGGCCCTGGAGACGCCGTGGTGCTAGGTACTGTGGCTCCACAGACCTTGTCTTAGATTCCCTGGCTCCACCTACCCTGCCTGTCCATCTCCTAGACCCAACTCAGACTGACATCCACTCTCCAAGCTTCTGTTGACGCCTCCCTTTCTCTTCCTGCCTTGGGTAGCCTGTCTCCCTCTCAAATCCTCCCAGAGCCTTTATCATCCCTTTTGGCACTTATCACTTTCTACCTCGGATTACAGCTATTTGTGTACACGGCTTATCTTCCTGCCAGACAGAGAGGCAGCTCGGGCTGTTGAAAGTGTGGACTTTGGAGCCATGTGACCTGGCCTTCCATCCCAGCACTGCCACTAGGGATATGCATTCTCTGAAGCTCACACCACCTTCAGGAGCTTCAGTTTCCCTATCTGCAAGGCAGGCCTGGTGATAACCACTTCCAAGATGGTTTTGGTAATTCAGTGGGATTAAAATGGAGCCCCCTTTTCCCATTCCTGTCTGGACGTCTGTCCTCTTCTGGATAGACCTTGTGCCAATGCCTCTTCTTAGTCTAGTTATTAGACTCTAATACTAGTAACAGCAGTCACACATATAACAATATGAGATACGGGGTCTTAATCCAAGAATTTGCATATGTGGAGACCCTTCATCCTCCACAGCTTGGAACACTGGGACTAATCTATTTCTATCAATAGTGTACTGGGTGCTGCAGTAGCACACACCCACAATCCCGGCATTGGGAGGCTGAAGCAGGAAGAACATCAAGAATACAATGCTAGCCTGGGGAACCAACTAACCAACCAAATAAAAAGATATTAAGGCACAGTCAGGTTATATAAGCCCAAGGTTACATGGGTCCTGGGTGAAAGAGCTGAGATATGAGCCCGGGACAGTCTGTTTCCAAGCCACAGCTGTTACACTTGATGCTGTGCGGCAGTGCCAGGAGTGTGCCTGTGGATTTGTAAAGGCTGGGAATTGGGGTATCCATAATGTTCTCTACCTTTGTACATCCTTACTCCAGCCTAGAGATAGAGGTGGAATGATGCAGAGAAGCCACTGATCTTCCCTTTGGGCCTCTCAGTAGGTAAAGTGGTTAGTACCCAAGAGCAGAACATCTCTAGGCCCTTGACTAGGGGACTAGGAGGTCACTGATGGATAAAGATCATCAAGTGGAAGGAAACTCACTGAGTGGCATTTGTGATGGGCCTTCACAAAAGTAGACAGAGGAGCAAAGGCCAAGTGTGTTAGTGGGAGAGCATCAGAGGTCTGTCCCTTTAAGGCTCACATTTCTGCACACGCTGTTGGGCAGGGGAGCAGAGGCCACACAGTGCTCAGGCGCTTTGAAAGGCAGTATAGAGCAAAGACATCTAGGCTCACCTGGGCCAACTTGATACTCCTCAGCTCAGAATTCACTCACCTCTTACTGGGCCCATCTTTCTAATTCTCGGAGTCTTCGTTTCTTCTGCAGAATAGGCGTGAAGAGTGGACCTTGGAGTCGGTTGAAGGATGAAACATGGCATGAGATGGGAGCTGGAACCTTGCCAGACAAGAGGTAGACAGCAGTACTTGGAGAGAGAAGAGATGGTAGGGCCAAAGGAGCTCAGCCAGCATGCCTGGACTGGGGTGACAGCTACCAGATCTGCTCAGTCTTTCTCACCTGTTTTCTGATGCCAAAGGCTTGCCAGCTTTGTTGGTATCTATAGGGGCAGATCCATGCTAAGCCCTGTTCTTCCCTCCAGCTTAGGACAGCCCAACCATGGCTCCTGAAGACAGGCATTAGAGAGTATGCTAGTATGAGACCCACTTTCCCCTGCCAGTATGCCCAAACCGCTTTCCTTACCCAGACTTCTGGTAAGTACTGGATCTCAGGTGTATGGGCAGGGCCCTAGAATGAGAAGGAACCCTCCCCCAAGCCCAGCAGTTGAGCTGAAGCCTTAGTACTACACTGGAGCAGAGATTAGCGCTGCCCTGGGTGAGGCCCAGCATATCCATAGTGAAGCCGAAGGGTTTTCACCATGGAAAGGAGATCAGAGCCCAAGATACTTGCCTGGCATAGGCGTTGTACTCTGCTTTGCCAGAACTTTCTCACTCTCGCTGTCTCACTCCTGGGCTGACCTTCTCCTCTCCAGAGGGGCTCTGGTAGTCCCATGTCACACGGAAGCCCAGTGTGCCCTGGGGAAAGGACCAGAGGCTCTGGCCAAAAAGCAGTGGAGTTTGGCCTTGAGCTCAGTTATTCTAGACTCCAGTTCTGCCCTTTGTTCAGCTAGGGTTTTTTGGTTTTGGTTTTGGTTTTGGTTTTTTTGTTTGTTTGTTTGTTTTTTCTGTTGTTTGTTTATTTTTTACCAACATTGGTGGAGGGATCCTAAATGTCAGGGGTGTAACAGAACACGCATGTTACAGTCCTCACAGCCCCGTAATAGGCCTGCTAGTAGGGAGGCAGAGTGTCCCAAGGAATATGACCTAAGTGTTGACCTAGGACAACAACTTATCAGAGTCTGTCACTGTACAGAGGTCAACAAGGCTCAGGCCGATATGTGCAGTCCTTACAAAGATGGGCTGGCCTTCTATGCCCGTCTTCCTATCCATGCCCAGCCTTGTTCTCATGACTGGGATCTTCTATGCCTTTAGTGGGACTATTAAGAGAGCTCGGGCCTCCACACTGCTGTAGAGCTGGATAGGGTACCTTTAAGGATGCCAGCCTCGGTATCATAGAGGCCTCTCAGCCAACCCAGCCTCGCAATAGCCCTGTAAACCTGGACTTATACACAATTAAAATTTTATTACATTATATTTCCTACATATAAAAGACTATTTGTGAGCTATGAACACATCCCATTGGAAGCTCATAGCCACTCTGCTTAAGAACTGGATTATTTGGGCACTGGGGAAGACCTGGCTCTTGGCCCCCTACTTCTCAGAAGGAACCAGTACCCTAAATGTAGCCATAATTCTCTTCCTCTTTTAAACAAATCATTTCAGTAATATGTGCAGAACCACTGGTCTGACTGCACTGTTGAGACATGGTGTTAGATTCTTCAACCCCAGAGGACAGGACCTCTTTAAGGGAAAGGCGGGCCTTTGAGGGTCTGCCTGTACTCTCATGGCCCCATTTAGGGCCACGTGGACCCTCATTTGCCCTCCTGCAACAAATGCTCTGAGATGGGCGTGTGTTCCTGGTGCAGCCAGCAGGGTAGTGCAGCACATGCAGCTGGGCATTCCTTGAGCAAGGTGTGCTATGAGCTTGCCTAGGCAGTGTTCTCTGTCTGTAGGATCCTTTCCTTTCCACTCAGGATACCTGGCTCCTTCCAGCTCAAGCCCCAAGGTTTCATGGTAGAGAGATCTTTCTGGGGAGATCTGATCTCTGTACCCACCAGTGACTTTTGGGTGCCCATCCCTCTCACAGGATAGTGATGTTAGGTATCTAGTACCCGGATGCCAGGGGAGCTGAGCATTGGCTCCAAAGCAGACATTCCTAGAGTGACTCAGAGTAAGAGTGTATATGTGAGCAGGTGCACATCTCTGGATATAGGAACTTCATGGATATGGATTTCTTCCAACATTCTGTGGGCTAGTCTGGCCTGTGAACTGGGAGAAAGTCTCAGGGAGGCTCCTAGGACTTGAGGTGCTCTGCTATCTACTCCCTGGATGGATGAGTAAAGTCAATATATATGCCTACATGTAGGTGTGGGCGTTAACAGTGAGCGTGTGCGCACACACACACATGCTCACATACATGTATAATATGATTCCAAGTCCACATGTGTATGGATGCAGGACTTTCTTCTCTTTGTGAACAAGTCTGTTTAGTCTCTGAGCATCACACAAGGCACGTATGTGGAGAACCTACCATGCACTAGACCACAGGGGCTGGTGGGGGCAGAGCAGAGGACTAGCAGCTGGCCCTGGAGGGGACTGAATAACTATTCACATTTCTTCCTAGTCTGCCTACCAGCCCTAACAGCCTCCAGTACCATGGCCTCAGCCTCTCAGATAGAGTCCCCAGCATGCAGGTCAACAGTGAGGCCAGAACTGGGAGACCAGCAACCAGGTGGCCAGTGCTTGCTTCTCATGCTGATTGACATCAGTGCAGGGTCTGCCCGAACCACAAGGAAGCTGGCAGCAGGAAGGTCTAAAAATCTCCCCTTTCTCTCTTGCTTCCTGGAATGTAAGCTGTAGTTTTCCCCAGTGTCATTTCCACAAGTGTCCTATAGGAGGGCGCACAGCCGTAAGCAGCAACATAGACTGAAGACAGCCTGGAGTAGAGAGTGGACAGGGTGGAATAGCACCACCAAATGTCTGAACCAGGAACCAGGTCATTCCTGCCCTGGTGTATTCACGCGAGCACACGTGCACAGAAACACACACACACATGGATTTACACGTGTGCGTGTGTTCCCACGGAGGCCATAGGAACTAGGGACACACATGCAAAGGCTATTCCAGACTTCTCACCCTGTCTTTTTACTCAGGCTGTCCTCAGGGGGGACTTCCAGGTGTAGTTCTCCCTGCAACTGAGTTTCAAGTAGTGTTTGAGGGAGATAAACTTTGACATAATCAGGGAGTCCATTCTGGGTCCTTTTGGACTTTCCTTTTCATGAAACATGGTGGCATGGGTTATTAGTGTGATTATCGGGCTGGCAGATTCTTGTCTTACCTTCTGTACATCTTCCTCCCTCAGTGGCCCTGGGATTTAACAGGCAGAGTGTCTACCTGAGAACTCTGGCAGCCTGGTAGAACCCATGACTTCTCACTTCCATCTGTGGGGCTCTGGACAAGCTCCTTGCCTCCCTGAAAAAAACCATTTCCACACCTGTACAAACAGGGTGACCACTGCCTTAATAGTGCCTGAAGAGAGTCACACCAGTCCAGGGCACAATTGAGGCACTCATTTAATCTTGCAAACCCCTTGCCTGGTGGAAGCCACTGGGTTCAGGCCACCAACACCACAGGACATGTGCTTGCCTTCGTGGTCCCAGAGAAGCCAGAATCTAGACTTGGCATTGCCTTACTAGCTGAGAGCCCTGAGGATGTCACTGGCCCCCTCTGGCTACAGCTACCTCCTGATCTTACTAACTCAAGTGGTAGATAAGAACAGCTGATGGCTCATCAGAAGGGTCTTGCAGGTTACAAACCCAATGCCCCTCTGAGGAATGACGGAGGACAGGTGTAGTGGCATTTCATTTGTATTGTAATAAATGAAGCTTGTCTGAAGATCAGAAAAGTAAAACGGCCACACTGGCCAGCCTTACAGACCAGGCAGCAATGACACACACCTTTAATCCCAGTAGCCACAATGACACACATCTTTAATCCCAGTAGCCACACTAGTTTGCCATGGAAAACATGCAGTAGTAGTACATGCCCTTAATCCCAGAACTAGAGAGGATTATAAAATGGGAGGAGACAGCTCTCAGTCGCATTCTGAGGTTTCCTGGAGGCAGGATCGCCATTTTCAGACTGAGGTTGAGGTAAGAGCCAGTGACTGGCTGCTTTGCTTTTCTGGTCTTCAGGTTGAACCCCAATATATGTGTCTGAGTTTTAACTAATTGTGCTTCAGACAAGACACCCAGTATTCTGACATCCAGAAGCTGAACTCTGTATGTCCCCACAGAGGAACACTGAGTAGTTTGAGAATCTCTTTTGAGCCCACCAGGCCCCTGGCTGCTGGCGATAGACATGCTCCTTTGAGAGGAGGCTAGGTTCCTTTGAAACTCCTAGTCTACACTAGAGGGGCAAAAGGCCACCTGCTTTCAAAGTGGCTCCTCTGGCCCTTAATTACCCTCTGTCACCTATAGGTGGAATTTCCACTCAGCTGAAGAAAGGCGCCCACGCCGCTAGCTGCCACGTGCCAGTGGAGACTGGGCTTCCCTGCTGCCTCTGTGTAACCGCTGGAACCCCAGTGGCAGCCGGCTCAGTTTCTGATTTTAATGATTTCCTGAATTCATTCCATTTCCTACCTCGGGGAAAGGAGGAGAGGTGATCCTCTTGGAAATTCACATAATTGCTTTTATTTGATTTTTATTAAAATGCATTCAGGAATAATGTGATTGCCCCCGTTATTACGTTGTTCATCAATCCTGCTCAGGAATCTGTGGTGGAAAAAAAGCGATGGGTGCAAGAGCCTCAAGGGGGAACAAGGCATGAAGAGGGCACTACACAGTGACTTGGGGCTTTTTTGTCCTGGGGGAGTCACAACCCACCTCTGGCCCCTTACACACACACACACACACACACACACACACACACACACACACACACACGGCTCCCGCTGCATTCTGCGAACATATTTTACATGTCTTCCAACCTCAGCCCACCCCTGCTCCCTCCCCACCCACTTTGAAGACTCAAAGGTGAGGTCTACGGTGGGAGATCTGCTGCCTTCCCTTGCTCACACCCCCAGTTTCCTGCACTTTGGTCTGTTTCCCACATAACCTTTGGCTTTGGGCTCTTAGCACACAGCTAAGAAACCAGTGTTGTGCCTGGCAGTGGTGGCGCACACCTTTAATTCCAGCACTTGGGAGGCAGAGGCAGGAAGATCTCTGTGAGTTCAAGGTTTACAGAGAGAATTCCAGGACAGCCAGGGAGGACTACACAGAAAAACCTTTTCTCAATAAACCAGTATCTCCCTCAGACCAGGCAGACCCCTTATCTACTTGACATAATTAGAATATGGGCAGAGGCGCACGCCTTTAATCCCAGCAGTCAGGAGGCAGAGGCCGGCAGAACTTTTTGAGTTTGAGGCCAGCCTGGTCTACAAGAGCTAGTTCTAAGACAGCTAGGACTGTTACACAGAGAAATCCTGTCTCAAAAAAAAATATGGGAAGATTGCTTTGCCTTTTCCAGCCTCTGTTTACTGATGAATCTAGTAGAATACAGCTCAGTGCTGTGGTGTATTCCTGTGATTTCAGCACTAGGAAACTGAGGCAGGAGGAGATCTGCCATAATAACAAGTTAATGGGAATATGAAGACTTTCCTTAGCATAATAACAAAACTATTTGAACAGGTAGCCAGCACCATGGTGTGAACTCCCACGTGTGCCTATCAGAGTGGATTGGTACCACGTGGCATTGCCTCCCAGGAGTGGCTGGGTTCCTTCCACTCAGCTGTGGCTACCTGCTCCTGTTGGAGGAAGCTGTACAGAAAACCAGGGAACACGAGGGCAATTGCTCACTTTCAGAGTTCCTTTGCAGGGGCGGGATGGGGGGGGGATTCATTTCTGAAAAAAGCTTTTCTTCACTTGAAATAAGTGCAACAAAATTCAACTTACTGAGTTTTCATTGTTTCTGTTTATTTGGCAATGTATACAGCTAGGGAATTCAGAGAATCGGGAGAGTGGATTTTGAATTTACGCTATTGGGGTCTCTGGTATTTACCACCCAGCTAAACACTCAGTTGTGGTATCTGAGGCTCACTCTGCACCATGCCTGCCATTGTTTTCTGTGGGCCAGGCTGCATACCACCCACATCCATGAGAGCACTCCCACTGAACCATGGGCTCCTGCCACATGCTTTACAGCCCCAGGAGAGGCTTGCTGTCTCTCCAATCAAGTTGTAGTCTGTCCAGGAGGGCAGTTCTGTCCTTTCATAGAGAGGGTCAAGCAATGGCTGGGAAGGGCCTCTAGAGTCTCAGTAAAAGGAATTTCAAGGCCTGAGTGTGAGAAAGACACTACCAGTCATAGTGGGCCTCAGCCTGGTTTGTCCACAGATGTAGAATGTTCAGTTCTGAGCTGGGCTGGTTTTGACTTAAGCCACTGGATAGCAAGAAACTGCCCCCCCCCCGCTAAACTGGGGGATAGTGAACTCAGAGGGGCAGCATAGTCCCCAAGGCCATGAAAGGTCAGCCGAGGAACTGAACAAAGAGACTAGCCACTTCAGAATCCCTGGTTGATCCCATGCCCATTCCCATCTCCTCTCTGAGTGGCCCAGGCTAGGAGCAGGAGCAAACCCAGATCCTATAGATGACGAACGACCCTGACTGAAATTGGGAGGCTTGTCCAGCCTCAGTTTCCCTTCTGTACCCTGGAGGCCAAGCCCAGGTGGGGGAGGCACCCCAGACACCAGTTCTGGGGCAGGGATCCTTTAGAGCCTGGGGCCTGGAACTTAGATGTGCTACATGATGGGCAGCACCTGCCCCTGCAGTTATCCCAGAAGCCTAGAGGGCAGCAGACTGAGTTATCGCTGTGCCCCCAGCCTCCAAGCCTTGCTGCTGCTCCTCGGCCTCCTGCCTATACCCGAGGCTTGCTCAGCATGCAGCTTCTTTTATCAGATCTCTCTTTGGCAGCCTCAGCCTGGCCCCTGCCCCCACGCCACTGCCTTTTCCTCTCTGAGGTGGTGTGCCTTTTCCTGCCGCCCCCACGTGCAGCGTACAGCACAGGAGATGTTTGCACCTTGCTGCTTTCAAAATGCTTGCTTTTGGTGGTGGGGTGGTCTTCTGACTCATCTCCAGAGTCCTGCTGTGTGCTGGTGACCTGTGGGCAGGCAGCCGTGCCAAATGGAATTTGGGCTACTGTGGGCTGTATCCACAACCTCGTCACCTGTGGAGCCCATGTACTGGTCCAGGTGCTTGACTACTACAATCAGTGCATGCTCCCAAGAAAGCTTGTTGGTTCGAAGTTGCCAGTTGATTCCCACTGCAGGGAGCGGAACCAGAAGGCAGCTGAGGGCCAAGCTGCTGCACCTGGTATGACAAACCTTCCCACCCTAGCTCATCCTTCTGTACCTGTTCCTCCCAGCACAAGGCTAGCAACAGAACCAAGCAATGCAGCTTACTAGAGCCCTGTGTCAAGTGTCAGGCTCCAGTGAATTTTAGGAGCTGAATTAGAATTTCAAGTCCATTTTCTGTGTGGCCCTACGTCAAGTGGCTAGGCCTCTCTGAGTATCGCAAGTCTTCGCTAGTAAATGAGAAACGTGGAAGAGACTCTAGCAGCTAGGAGAGCTTGGAGCTAGGATACAAGAGTCTAGGGGCCTTGTGTGCCTAACAAGAGCCTGAGGAAGCTTTAGTGGTCAGCCAGGTCGGGGCAAGTGGCAGAGGTGATTGGGCGCTTTGAAGGTGGGTGAGTGAATGAGTGCTATGATCTTGTTCTAGAAAGGTTCTGAAGGCAGTGGGACAAAGGAAGATGGAAGGCCACCGAGGGTATTTCAACTCTTCACAGAAAAATTAGGTGACTCACTCTTCACCAAGAGCAGACTGTCCACTGCTGCCCACTTGAGACATAATTCTCAGTCTTTGACCTCCTCCAGCAGACAGGTAAGAAATGGCAGCTCTCCTTTCCTCTAGCTTGGGGCATCCCTGGCAGTCCTGGGGAGTGTTGGCACAGCAGCTTCCCAAGATCTAAGCATCTGCTTTTCATCAGCATCATGTTTTGAGACCCCCAGCTCCAGCCCCAGGTCCCGTTTCTTGCAGCCCCTTTCCTGGAGCAGGGCCTGGCAATGTGCTTCTGGACCTCCCTTTGCCTTCACAGTGGGCTAGGACCTCAGGCAGGCTTGTTATCTTCAGTGTTCTTGCAGATAAATAGACCTCCATGGCCTGGGAGCGGCTCTAGACATGACCCTTCCATTAGAGTTGCTGAGGAGACAGAAATAAAACCACTATGTCTCCTGGTTTTCAATCTTGGCTGATGGGGGTATATGACTCGGAGCACGTTTTCTTCAGCAAGCTTTGGATTTTTAAAATTATTGCATTTATTATTTATTTATTTATTTACTTATTTATGGGACAGCAACATGAGCCACTGCCCAGTGTGGAGGCCACAGGACAAGCTGCAGGAGTCCCTTCATGGTGTGAGTCCTAGGGATTGAACGCCACTCATCAAGTTTGGTGGCAAGCATCTTTATACACTGAACTAACTCAAAACCCCGCTCAGCAAACTTCTTTAGATAAAGGCGTCTTTGTCTTTCATAGTCCCCTGGAGCCCTTGCGCCCATTTCCCAGAAAGACAAACCAGGGCCTAGGGCAGGAACTCAGACTTCCTTCATGGTTTCTGGTCAGCACAGGAGAAAGGAAGTTGGTCTTTTCTATTCCTGAGTCTCATAATAAAAATGTTTCTCCAATGTTCTAATTTTCTAATTTTAACTGTCATTAATACCTGTATCCCCTACAAGGCTGGCAGTCACACACCCACAGCAGGAACCAACTTCTTTTTCTCTCTTGGAAATAGAACTTCCATGGAGCAGGACCATGTACAAATGCTTAGAACATCTTGAATTATTGTGTATGCTTCTCTATTATTCTTATGTTCTCTGGAACTCTCCATCATCTCTTGCAGGGTCTGCCTTGAGGGCTGGTCAGAGTTGAAGGATACAGCTATCAGGGGATTAGACGCTTCTTGTGTGAGCCACCACTGGGCAACATCCTGCGTGGCTCTCTGTCCTCCAAGCAGTTCCACACATAACACAGAGTGGGATTTCAGTGATCCACTCACTGCCAGCTGCCCTCTGGGGAGATGGCCAGTACAGGAGGCCATCTGCGGATAGGAATCAGGCTGTGACATATTCAAACTCAAACAGCCTCAGACTTTGGATTTTTGAATCAGAGATGCTCAGTTTGTACTATTTCCTATAGAATGGGTCCAAACTATCTACTTTCCTTCCTCCCTCCCTTCTTCCCTCCCTCTCTCCCTTCCATCCATCTTTCCTTCCTTCCTTCCTTCTTCCTCCTCTCCTCTACCCTCCCTCCCTCCCCTCTTCCTTTCCTTTCTTGATAGAGCTTATATAGCCCAGGCTGGCCTCAAACTCAAGTTCCTCCTCTTTAGTCTCCCGTGTTCTGGGTTACAAGTATGTCCCAATACACCCACCAGGCTTTGTGTTTCTCTTCTTTGGTGCTTGAAGGCTGTAGCAGAACCACATTAAGCCTGCCAGGAACCAGAACCTCCCCACTTCCCGCATCATCATGACTTGTCAAGTAAGGCATCACTTTTGAGGAGTGAGTCCCAGAGAGCTTTTGAGAGCTGGGCATGGAAGAGGGCCAGGCAGGGCAGAAAACAGGTGACAGGCCCAGGCCTGGGATGGGATCTGGCCTTTCTCGTGCCTCTGAGGGTGGGTCTGGTGCTTTGCTCTGACCTTGACCCATTGAAGCAGGATGCTACAAGATGCCAGGGGTTACACTCTCTCAGGTCATGGGTCCTCAGTGGTGGTGAGAACAGATTGGATGGTACAAACCCTGCCTATACTTCCTGGGCCCCGGGAACTTCTGCTTTCCCCAGAGACAGAGGTATGAGAGCTTGGAAATGATGGAGCCAGGGTGGCCAGAGTTAAGTTTCTGTAAAAGAAACTCAAGATGTGATATTTTATATCTTTTATTTTATTTTGAGACAGTGTCTTACTAAATAACTCTGGAACTCACTAGGTAGACCAGGCTGGCCTCCCATTAACAGAGATCCTTTTGCCTCTGCTTCTCAGCTGATGGGATTAAGGGCATGCACCCCTCCTCTAGGCTTAATGAGTGTGATATTTTAAATAGGGAATGTGGCTGAATGGTAGAGTGTTTGTCTAGCACATGTGAGGCTCCCTAGTGTTGTGGCAATAAATAATGTGATATTTCATATACCTGCAAATTATAGTCCACTACCATGCCCTAGTTAGAGGACTGTAAGCTTGATATGGCGGATGGGAAACTGAGGCTGAGAGGGTTGTGGTTACTCAATGATCTTTTTCTTGGAACTACAGGATCGGGACCATAACCACAGTTCTATGGCATCTAAGTTCCTGAGCATCAAGACTCTCTGAGGGACAGATAGACAACTAAGACCCAACTTAGCCAGTCCTGTCCATGTTCTGAGCCATGGTAGGTGCCAGGTAGGGAGGAATGAGACCTCTGCCCTCCACCTACAGTCTTCGTGTACTTGGGCTGTCATGGGGCCTGTCACTGAGATGTCCTGAGCTCCTTGGTTTCCTCCCATATGAAATGAGAAGGCTGATGTCTGCTGGTTCGGGGACACTTACTGAGTAGATCTAGGGGTCAGTCCTGGTTTAATGTTTCACGGGGAAGCATTTTTTTCCTGTGGGTTTCTTATCCCAGAACTGAGATTTGACTCAGAGCCAAGTATAAAGTAAAATGTTTTCTAATTTAGTCCTAGATTCAGTTTCTCTTTGTTGCTTCTGGTCTGAAAGTCTAGGGCTGCAACCACAGTAGTTTCCTGCAGTACTTAACTACTACAGCTGGACTCTCTGGCCTGTGGAAGGAGCGGTCAGTGTCATGCTGCACGAACCTGATCTGTCTTGGTTCCCTGGGTCCCAGTAGCAAACACTGGAACTCAGCTTAGCCCAGAAGTCAGTCAAGGTTGTCTAGTGCCCTAGGTCTCCTTCAACATACTTGGTCCATCCTACCCTGCATGGCTCCCTGCATGTGAACACGCTGACCTCTATGCTTGACATGTCCTGCCCGTGTGTCCTTATCTACCCCCACAGTACCAGTGCACTTATCTCCTCTGCTGGGTTTTCCAGGTGACTGCCTATTATCCCCTCCTGCAGCTGACCTTGTCAAACCCCATCCCAGAGAACCTTGGGTCTACTCTTTTGGCCTTGTATTTCCAGTGATTTTTTTCCAAGACCACTGTGGGAGTAGGGCCAGAGCCAGGCTTTGGGCCCACAGAGAAAGATCCTGCCTCCTTGCTTGGCTCCCAAGTGTTGCTTAAGTAATTTGGCATGAGAGTGGGTACGTAAATGTTTCGTTAGAATGAGGGACAAAGAGGCTGGTCTCAGGTAGATGACTCTGTTGCAAGGCACAGAGCCCTTGGAGGCTTGGGAACTGTTTGTTTCCTTGGGAGGTACTCAGAGGTCCTCATGCTTGCTGTCTAGATAGGATTCTAACTGGCCTAGGGTGTCTTGCCTCCAATCTGACCCACCTGGAAACTCCAACTCTGTCAGTTCTCCCCCTGAGGTAGGGGTTTGTGTGTGTGTGTGTGTGTGTGTGTGTGTGTGTGTGTGTGTGTGTGTGCGCGCATGTGTGTGTCTGAGTAGCAGGTCTCATTTCTTCAGATAAACCTGAAGCAGGGTCTCAGGGAAACTGGGATTGGGACAGTTTCCCAGAGTCAACCTGCTTCATCATCAGCCCTAGTACCAAGCAGGCTAAACTTGTTCATCGTCTGAGATCAGGTAAGTTTGGGCACATTCAGGATCCTGTGACCCTAGAACACTGACTGCCTCTGACCTGACCTCACACTCGGGTGGCACCCTTGGGGAGGGCAGGAGGTATAGCGAGGGCCTTCCTTTCCCAATCTACTTCTAGTGTTTGAAGAGGGACTTTGGAGGCCCTGCTATGATGTGGAGAGTGGAAATGGAGCACTCTCTGGGCTTTGATCGGATATGTTCTCCTGAGCTGGGACACGGGGTCCCTGTCCTGGCTGACTTTTTGTGTGATCATGATTATTGTCACTGGGCTTCAGTTTTCTTTGCTAAAATTCACCAGTTGTACAAAGTCTTTGAATAATTAACATTTCTAAAGCCAGGTATGGTGCCTACCTGTAATCCCAGTACTTGAAGGACTGAGGCAGGAGCATCAAAAATTTAAGGCCAAAACAGGCATGGTGGTGCATGCCCTTAATCTTAGCCCTTAGGAAGCAGAGGCAGATAGATTTTTGTGAGTTTGAGGCCAACCTGGTCTACAAAGTGAGTTCCAACATGGTCTCGAATACATAGAGAGGCCTATCTCAAAACAAAACAAAACACATTTCCTGGATTGTCAGCTCATTTACTCCCCACCCACCTGGTAAGGAAGCTTGTTTAAAAGAGCTGGCAGTGCTGAAAGGCTGAACAATGAGGCTAAATAGCCCTTTTCAGATCTCACAGTCAGCACATGAAGACGGGGGTTACACAGCCCAGCTTTCTGACTGACTGAATGCAGATGCACAGGTATGGGGGCTTTCAGAATTGTAACCATGGCAACCACAGTGCTTGTTTGTAGCTTGCCGAGTAACTTTCCAGTACTACCTCACTGACTTCCTCTGAGAAGGCCCCCAGGAGTAAACTGAGGCAAATTGTGGAATTTGGACACCATCACCCAATCATTAGTCAAGGGTGGAATATAGGAAGTATGGCTTTGGGATTTAAGAGGACATAGTAACCAAATCTCCCAGTGTATAGGATATGGAATACAGTAGATACTCAATAATCGCTAGACCCAGTTTTGTCTCCATGACTGCCTCTGGAGAGGGTGGATGTTGATGCTGGTGTCTTCCTCCACTGTTCTCTGCCTTACATTAGATTGAGGCAAGATCTCTCACTTGAGCCTGGAGCTGCTGATTTGCTAATTTAGTATGCCGGCATTGCTGCTATTATTTTGAGCAAATTGTCTATTGTATCAAATGTGAAAAAGAAAAGGTTTTTTTGTTTTGTTTTTGTTTTGATTGTGGGTTTTTTGTTGTTGTTTTCCCAGACAGGGTTTCTTTGTGTAGTCCTGGCTGTCCTGGAATTCACTCTTTAGACCAGGCTGTCCTCGAACCCAAAGATCTGCCTGCCTCTGCCTCCTGAGTACTAGGATCTATCTATCTATCTATCTATCTATCTATCTATCTATCTATCTATCTATCTATCATCTATTAATCTATTTATCTATCTCCCTATTTTCTTTCTTCCTTTTTTTTCTTTTTGGCTTTAATACCCACGTTTATTAGAAAAGTATTTTTAAAAAAGCCCCAGTGACATTTGGTTTGAGACCATTTTGCTCTGATTTGAGTTCCATATTACTGCCAAGTGACTCTTCTGAGCCTCAGTTCTCTCATATTAAAAATGGGGCAATAGTATTCACCCGGAAGCCTGACAGGATGAAAAGAGCCCATCAAGCAAAGGGGAAGGCACTCCGAGTTAGTTGTTTAGGCATAGCTATTTTGCTTTTTTCTCTCCTTTTTCCTTTTTCATTGTTTTTTTTTTCTTCTGATATCAACACAATGGAAATTTGATAGGTCTTGGGTCCATATGCTTTTACTTGAAGAATATTTTCTTCTGATTACTGATTTAAGATCTTCCAAACAGGTTTTAACTTATAGAATAGGCTTCACAATAAAACTCCTTTTTTTCCTTTTTCTTTCTTTTTAACATTTCCCCTTTTTATTAAGAATAGGTTCTTATCTCATACAATACATCCTGATTACAGTCTCTGCTCTCTCTGCTCCTCTCAGTTCCTCCCCACCTCCTCCTCCCTCCAGATTCACTCCTTTTCTCTCAATCGAAAAGAAGAGGCTTCTAAGAGATAACAAGTTGGACAAGGCAAACCAAAAGGAGGAAAAGAACCCAAGAGAAGGCACAGGAATCTGAGACCCGCTCGTTCACACACTCAGGAGCCCCATAGAAATATTAAACTGAAAGCTGTATCATATACACAGAGGACCTGTACGGACCCATGCAGTCTCTGTGAGTTCATATGAGCGTTGCTCTGTTGATTTAGAGGGCCTTGTTATCCTGGTGTCCTCCATCCCCTCTGGCTCTCACACTCCTTCAGCCTCCCCTTCCTAAGGGTTCCCCAAGCTCCGAGGGCATTTGATGGAGACATTCCATTTAGAGCTGTGGGTTTGCCCAGTCTCTCTCTCTGCTGTCTCTGTATTCTTTCCCATCTACTGCAGGAGGAAGCCCCTCTGATGATGGCTGAATAAGGCACAGATTATATTTATCTTTCTATCCTTGAATACATCATTGCTATTATTTTGAGCAAATTGTCTGTTGTGTCAATTGTGAATAAGAAAAAGCTTCTTTTACATTTTCTTATTCTTTCTTTGTTACTTTCCCTTTCTTTAGCTCTGAGGCTTGACCTGAATAATTTCCTTTCTCTCTAAAGAATTTGCTTTTGCATATGTGTGTGGTGCGTGTGCGTGTGTGTGCAGGTGCACACAACCATGCCCTGGCATGCAGAGGCCAGAACAGGATGTCAAGTGTCTTTCTCTAGCCATCTCCACTTTATTGCCTCGAAGCAGGGTCTCTCACTAAACTTGTCATTTGGTCAGGTTGGCTGGCAAGCTAGTGAGCTCTGTGTCTTCAGTGTCCTATACTTGACTTACAGGTATGTGCAGCCATGGCCAGACGTTAATGAGGGTGCTAGGAATTTGAACTCAGGTCCTTGGGCTGTCTCCTCAGCTCCAAAGATTTTCATTTTAGATATCTTGCAAGGCTGGTCTAGTGTAGACAGATCCCCTCAGTTTTTGTTTATCTGAGGAAGTCTTGTCTTTCCATTCACTTTTGAAGGATAACTTGGCAGGAAATAGAATATGTAGTTGGCAACTTTTTTTCTCTCAACTCTTTAAATATTTCATCTTACTCCTTTTTTTGTTGTTATTGCAGAAATAGTGTCTGGAAGCTTGATTCAGTCCTTATCCTTGTTCAGGATTTTTCCTTCATCTTTGGTTTTCTGCAGTTTGAAAGGAGAGAGAGAGAGAAAAAATATTCATTCTAATCACTGTTATTTTGGCCTCCTGGGTCTCTCCTGGGTCTACATGTAGTGTAGATTAATTCTGAGATAATTCTGGGGCGCCTTCAATCATTGATGCTTCAGGTCTTTTTTCGCCCTTTCCTGTTACACACCCAGCACCTGGCCTGAAGCCCTACCGTCTGGAGAGCCTGTTTCATTTCTTCTAGTCCATTTCCTCTTTGCAGTCCAGTTTTGGAAGTTTATATAGTTTTTTTCCTCAAGCGCAGAGATTATTTTCTCTACTGTGTCCCATTTCCTAATGAGTTTTTGGAGGCCATGGGTTAATGTTGACTGCTATGTTCTATCACCTTCTACCTCAATGCCTTGAGACAGGGTGTCTAATTAAACCTATAGAAAGGCTGGTGGCTAGCAAGTCCCAGTATCTCTACCCCTACAACACTGTTGTTACAAGTGTGTACATGGCCAGGTATATTTTTACATGCGTGTTAGGGATTTGAAATCAGGTCCTCAAGCTGGTCCAGCAAGTACACTTACGCATTGAGCCACAAGACTACTCAACTTCTACCCGACTCTCTCTTGGGGCTCAAGTCTTGAGGAACTGGGATTGCCTTTTCTCAGATGTCAAAGAAATGGAACCCACCAGCATGCAGTCCTGGTGTCTGGCTTCTTTCCCTTAGTGTATTGCTGGTGAGAGTCTCTGTGCTTCTGTGTGTCTTAGTAGCTTGGTCTTTTTCATATCTAGTAATTCTGTTAATCTAGTCATTTGTCATTTGTGTGTCTGTTCAGGGCTGGCACATGGTGAACCAATAGATGGATGTTAAGTGACTGAGTTGATAATGATGACTGAAGGTAGACACTCCTTTATAAATGACCAGAACCAGGTGTTGATGCTAATTAGAAGGGACAAGATGATGGCACTTGTCACTAGTTATTTCAGAGTATTCTTATTGTGTGCCCACTCTTGTGCTGGTTGGGACAAGTGGTTCCTGCCCACCCACCCTGAGCTGCCTGTTTTGCTGAGGTACAAGCTACTTTCCAAAGACTATTCACGCAGATAAGTGGGGCAGGACAGAAGAGAAGGAAAGACTGTGTGTGGGAGGCAGAAGAAAGGTGCCGATACAGTATGGCGACCAGCAGGATAGTCCCTCACCAAGAGGTACATGCTCAGACAGACTTCCTAGAGAAGCCAAGGCCTGCCATGGGGCTATCTATTGGCCTCTGGGGTTGAAAGGGTGTCCCAGCAGGAGGAGCAGTCACATGAAGGCTCATGGGCGGAACATGCAACAAGTAGGAGTAGCAAGGCCAGCTTGAGTATCAGGAGCAGTCAGAGATGAGATGGGGAAGTCCTGGTGCAGATGTGGAGAGCCAATAAGTTATCAGTGCGACTTTTATTAGGAAGACAAGTGGGACCATTGAAGGTATTTAAGCTGCAAAGCAATGTAATTAAGATGTGCTAAGTGGAGAAGGGACTAGATGCATGAGTCAAGTCTGAGGTGCAGAGAGCTCCAAGCAGCCTAGATTTGGAGAGAATAGTTTCAGTTAGATAAACAAAGCCAGTTGAGGGGCTGCCATACTAAGACCTGGGACTAAACTGTTTTCTTTCTCCCTCTCCCACTACCTCGTGTCT
>JAQHUG010000386.1:988181-1011715 GCA_028555095.1 Dicrostonyx torquatus | reverse complement strand
TCTGAAAGACCTTCAAAAGGAAAGCCCAGGAAGCAGCTGGGCCTTTGGGTCTGGAAAGGAAATCAGGCTAGGCCTGCAGACCTGGGGAGCCCTGGATTACAAGATACCTTGAGATCTAATCTTGGAAGTTCTCTGGTACCCCTGCCGAGCTAGTCTAACATCAAAGCAAGTTGAAGGCCAACTGCAATCAAAGGATGCAAGAATTGAATCTGCCTTTTGTTTTGAGGAACTGCCAAGTGTTAGGGAGATCTTTCAGGTCTTGCAGGAGAGAGTGAGCTAGCAGGAGAAGAACTGATGGGCCCAACAAGGCAGCAGCAGGTGCAGGGCCCATGGTGTAGGAGTTCAGGGAACATGGATGAGGCTTGACTTTAGGGAGAGACAGGTGTGGGACATTCCAGAAGGGAAGGACTAGCGCCCATTTATGAAGATCTGAGCAGCTTGACTAGCCACAGTGTTTCCAGTGTCATCAAGAGCTTTGAGCTTGTCTCTGCCTTCATAGGACAGGTAGTGGAAAGCACACTTTACTGAGGACCTTTATCAGGTCTCCTGATGGCCCTGTGAGGGCTGTCTGTTGTGAGGTTTGCTCTATAGGTGAAGCCATGGAGGATCAGGGAGTCTCTCCCCAACCTCCTGTGAGAATGCCTGTGCTGACCATCTGCACATTAAAAAAAAAAAAAAAAAAAAAAAAAGTTTGCTCCTTTCTTTTCAAGGAGCAAGGAGATGTCCCTCCCTATAACACTTTGTTTAGAGGGGAGACCTCGTAGTGGAGGAGAATTTCACTGAACCCTAGGAAAGGGGGTCAGAATGTGGGGGACATGCTTGGCCAGTGATAGGATGGAGCCAGGGACTATAGGTCTAAGTTCCTTAGAAGTAGGGAACAGGGACTAAGGAGAGACATGGCTATCTACAAAAGCCGTGGACTGGTGGTCACCATCCTCTCCATTCCATATTACTATACACAGTGATAAGAATAAAAATAATTTATGTCATGTGACTGCTTTTTAACTAGCTGCTTTCAAGACTTAAGACTAGGATTCTAAAAGGCATGCATTTATAAATTATTAGTCCCGAGCTCATAAGCACATATACTTTGGTAGCACTTTGAATTAATTTATTGTCATTCATTGCAGCTGTCTGTGATGTAAACCTTCAGCTATAAATTTGTACCACAGTCTGACACACCATTAACTAAGGTGCTCCTTAAGCCAGAGCACATAGTAAAACATCCCAATACAGTCTCTGTAGGGATGACTGTCTCCCTTCTCTTCCTCCTCCCTTCCCCTCCTCCCTTCCCCTCCATTCTTCTCTCTCTTCTTTTCTTCCAATGACAGGCAGTATGGAGAGAAGGCAGGTGCTTGAGAGTGGACTCACAAAAGAATAAGTGAGGATCTGAGTTCAGATCCCCAGCTCCCATATAGAAAGTCAGACATGGTGCCTGTATTCCCAGTGCTGAGAGCGCGAGGAGAATCTAAGAGCTCACTGGCTACCAGCCAATCGGTGAGCCCCAGGTTCAGCAAAGAGACCCTGTTTCAAAAAATGCAATGGAAAGTGAAGCAGGAAGACACCTGATGTCAACCTCTGGCAGGCACAAACACACACACGAAAGTGCACATGCCTGCACGTGTAGATACAGACATCTCCCCCCGTCTTACACACACACACACACACACACACACGAATGTGCACACGACTACACGTGTAGATACAGACATCTCCCCCCTCTGTCTCTCTCTCTCTCTCTCACACACACACACACGAATGTGCACATTCCTGCACATGTAGATACAGAAATCTCCCCCCTGTCTTACACACACACACACACACACACACACACACACAGAATAACTGAAAACAAGATACACTGTGCCCTATGGCCCTCCCCAGAACTCAGGGGATTCTGTTCCATTGCACAGAGAAGGCCTGGCTTGTCTAGCACAAATGAATAGCAAAGCCTGAGAAATCCACTGTCTTGAACCAGAGGACATTGTACTGCTACCCTTAAGCAAGAAGATGAACAAGGAGCAGGGAACAGGAAAAGAAAGAGAAGGGCTTGGGAGCAGAAGAGATACAGAGGAAAGGGGAGCAGACCTAGAAGAGGCAAGAGGCTCAGGGGAAGATGGAAAGCTGAGTGATGTCGTGTGGTGTGCTTTAGTGGGAGCTGCTCAAGCACTGGGAGACCTGAGCTTACATCTAGCCCTGTGACTGACTAGCCACCTGTGTGTGCCTTTCAGCCTACCAGTAGCTCGTGTGCTGTTGCCTCAGGTTCTCCACTGCAAAAGGAACTTTACTGGCTCGGAAGCCCTGACTTTGGTAGCTATACCATTTGGGAGTGGGCCATGCTGAAGCAGGAGGCAGGGGCTGCTATGCTAAGGTTAGGCCAGGGTGGTGGGAAGGGTCTAGAGTGCTGAATGGTGTGTGTAGAGGCAGCCCCTTGCCTCAGAGGCCAGTCACCAGAGCTCTGCAAGGGGTGAAATGGGACTGTGGGGTGCACACATCCTTGGAGGCATCAGAACATGTGTTCTGGGAACACGATGCACATTCCTGCCCTGCCCTGCAGAGGACAGTGTGTGTTCTATTCCAATCTGAGACAGGGATGGGCACCACCTTCTCCAGCTCAGCCTCCTGCCTCAGCCCTGGGAGTACCAACCAATGTCTGGTCCTGGAAGGAGGCTATAGATATCTGGATGACATCTATTGATGTATCTGGTGTTTTTCTTGTACTCTCAGGGGCAAAAGTCTTTATCAAACCTTACCCACCCACCTGCCTTGTTCCTTCACATCTTTCAGATGTGAAGCCTAGAGTGGGTGACATCAGGAATGGCCTACAAGGATATGAATAGGTAGTGTGATAGTCACTCCGAGGCACACGACAGAAAATAAATGAAGGATTCTTTCTAGCAGGGTTGTTCCTGGTCACACCATGAGTCTTCATTTTTCCATACCCATTCCATGAAGATATCAGCTGGGATCCAGGTCCCCAGAATGCTGCAGATCTGTCTGTACACCCTCATTATTTTCTTAGACTAGGCCTTTGGATTTGATGTTGAGGTCTGCCCATCTGTTTGATGATGTAGAGGGGTCATTGGAGGTCATAGAGGCAGGATCTTTCTATGTCTATTAGCTTTTGAGGCTCTGGGAGCCCGTCTCAGCTTACCTAGGTAGCAGAGTGAGGAAATGTCATGTGAAGACACGTATGCATGTGTGGACACTCCCCTGAGAGCACACATTCATGAACATGACTCTGTAAAGTCCTCCTGGGAACTTGAAGGTAATCTCTGTTCCAGCTGTGGAGGTGAGCCTCAAACCAGCTATGTGCAGGGTCTAACTAGGGCATCTTCCTTATACATGTTACCGCAGCACCAGGAGGAGAGGGAAGGATTGGAATAGGGACCCCTATGACCTGTGACTTCAGAGCTCAGTCCTGGAATCCAGGGCATCCCCTCTCTGCTGGTGCTCCCGTCTCCTCTTATCTACAGTCAGACCTCGAAGAGCCAAGAACCAGTTCTATTAATCAATTATCTACTGCCTGAGCTGAGAGCAGGGCTGCCTAGCCAGATAAAGTCCAGGGGGAGGGGAAAAGAACATGGGCTCAAGAGGGAAGCTTGTTCTTTTATCTAGAGCTGTACCTCATAATTGCTGGGCATTGCTGCATGCACCCAGTATGTACATCTTGGGGCACATGCTCTACCTCTTTCTTGCACAGTCTCCTACCTGTACCTTCTTAGGCACACAAACCACAATCACACCTGAATGCCTCTGGCTGCTGACATCCTCACACAGGGCCACATACTGGTGGAGATGTTCCACCCACCCATCCCAGTACCCCGTCCTACACTATAACAGTCAGGCCACACTTTGTGTACACATGCACATGTCAAACCGTGCTGGGCCAGACTGAGGTGGGCATGACACAGAAAGGATGGTCTGAAGAGGTTTCTGAGGTCAGATGACAAACTGTCTGCTGGAGTTGGTTGCTTTGATCTGAGTTTTTGACCATGATGTTAGTAGAACTAATTTCCAGTCACCATCTGAACTCACTGGCCATACACAGGGGACCCTGGGCAAGTCCTGTCTGCAGTTGGTATCTCCACTTCCTCATTCTTGAGATGAGAGATCTGCCAAGCATAGGCATTCTCAGACCCTAGTCTATAATAACTTTCAGGGTAATGCTTTGAGGATGAAGAGTCAGTGTATGTATGGTGTCCCATTTGCTGCCGTTTTTGCTATTGACTGGCCTGACAGAGAATTGCCTGGAAGCCCTGTCCAGGTACCTGTGGCAGGAAGTCCTGCCTCCATCCCTTGGTAATGGACATTTGAAACTCCCCATTCCTGCTCCATGTCACTTGAACCCTGCCAGAATCTAACCCTTCACGCAGGTCAGGCGAGCTACCTAAGAAGTCCCACTATGCCCTCAAGAACAACCCAGCTTGACTGTGGCTGCCTTTTCTGTTAACACCCAGGAGCTCCCTCCCAGGCTCTTGGTACTTGGAAAACAGGGTAGGGTTCTGGTATTTTTACTTTCCCTCTGACAGGTTTTCATAACAAGTTGAAGGGTGGACAGTCCAAGGGAGGACAGTACCACAAACAAAGGCCCGGGAGAACCTGAGGAGACTCAGTCACAGGAAAGGGATGTGCATGGCATAGGTTTGCGAAAATGGAAGAAAAGCTCATATGGTGGGGGAGTGTGTGAGCAATGTGAGTGTTGGGAGTGAGATGGAGCACGGGAGAGGTTTGTCATGTGTGTGTGTCCCATAGATGTCTGTGTAAACATGGACATTATCTTGTTAGCTTATGAATATGTTCACTGTAGGAGTAGTTGTGTCAGAGAGGTAAGGTAAGGTATGTGAAGGATAGCTGCTTCTGGTGTCACACACACACACACACACACACACACACTAGTGTGCAGGAATGTGTGTTTACTCTGGGCAAGTTGTCTGTAAGTGGATGTGAGGTGTGCATTTTGTATGGGGTGTGCAAACTACGGGCTTGCTATGGGCAGGTTTATTTGTATATGCATATGTGTGGGGTGTATATGTTGTGGGCATGTTATGGGTGGGTTGTGTGAATATGGGTATGTTTTGTGTGGGGTGTGCATGTTGCAAGCATGTTATGGGTGGGTTGTGTGAATACGGGTATGTATTGTATGGGGTGTGTATGTTGTGGGCATGTTATGGGTGAGTTGTGTGATTATGGGTATTATTGTGCAGTGCATGTGTGTTGTGGGCATGTTGTGAGCCAATTGCCTGTGTGGCTGTGAATGTGTTATGGGTAGGTTGTCATCTCCTGTGTGTATGTGTGGTGTGTAGTATGTGGGGTGCGTATGTTGTGGGCAGGTTGTCTGTGTATGGAGTGTGTGATGCACATATCTTGTGGGGTTTGTGTCTGTGGTGGGTAGGTTGTCTGTGGGATGTGGGCTTTTTGTGGCTGTGAGGATGAGATCAGCATGCCTTGAGCATGTGGGCGCGTGGGGAGGTAGGAGCAGGCAGGCAGGCAGGCAGGCTGACGGCCAGGGCCTCCCCCACCCTCTGTACAGTGGCTGGCCTGACAGCCGGGCGGAGAAGAAAACTAGACGTCAGGGAAATCAGTCAGAGACAAATCGATTCCCTTTAGAGGTGAGAAAAAGCAGATGCTGCGGCTGCTGGTGGCCTGTTAGGCTCCAAGCCACATCCATCTCAGCCCGCCCCTATTCTGCTGGCTGCCAACTCCCCGCCTTTGTTAGGGGCCCTGCTGCGGGCCTGCTGCCTCACTGTCTTGCCTGCCTTTCTGTGGCAGGGCACCCTCCTACATGGGGCACCATACTGGTGTGGGGTGTGTGTAAACCTGCATATGTGTGTGCATGTGCAAACATGGCACTGGAGAGGTAAAGACCTTGTCGTGAACCTCATCCCTTGGCGCTGAAGTCAGAGGCAAGTTGCTACTGACTTGCCTGAGGACATCTAGGGAGTTGGACAAGGCTGCACCTTGGGCATGGGATCCTTGAGCAGTACAGCCAAGATGGCTTCCACACATATTCAGGTCCCAGAAGTAGGGATCCATCCTGGGGCCAGGGGTGAGCATCAGTCCTCAAATGCTGGTGCCTGCCAAGTAGCCCTGAGTTGCCAGACGGTGGCTGAGCTCAGTGACTGAGCACAGGCTCAGCCTTGTAACTCTACTCACTAATGGAGTGTTCCATGCCCCTGGACTGCATACTGTCTCAGCTGTCTGGATAGCTGCCGACACAGTTGAGGCTTGACTCCCGACCTGTATCTTACTGATTCTTCAGCTGTCAGGTCACCTGGATTCCAGTCCCTCTCCTTTGCACCCCCTTTCCCACTAGATCACAACAGCAAGACACATCAGGGAGCCTGTGGCTGCCTAGGGACAGGGACCTCTGATGTGTGGAGCTGGCTTTCTGAGCTCTTCTGTCCAGATCATGGGTTGACCACATGGGTCTGCCTTCAGAGAACTTGGCTGCTGGGGTTCAGGGAAACATATTGGAAGGCCCCCGTATCACACTAGCTAGAGTCCTCCTCCTGGCTGGGGCTTTAACTGAAGCTGATCTCTCTGCAGGAGGTCTCTGATTCTGTGCCCCACTCCCCACCCTGCTATCCCTAAGCACTGTCCCTGAGCTCGGAGACTTTATGTCCTTCCCTAGGGACCAATAGCTTTGCAAGCACTGAGATTCTTCCTTCGTTCTCACTCAGACAGCAGTCTTTGTCCAGTACAGATGCCCTATAGATTAATATGAAACATCTAAGGGGTGTTGCCCAGTTGAGCAGCTGGTAGGGATAGCCACTGCTGGGGTTTGGTTTTGGCGTTGCCTGTACTGTAAGAGACTCCCCTCTCATGCTCTGCTAGATGCTAACCCTCGAGACTGATCTCAAATTCCCAACTCCTGGGCACATTCTGACACATCTCTATTTGCCTGAGCTGGTTACATTCTGGAATCTGGGTCTTGCACCATCATGCCTGAGCTCCTAGCTCTAGCTGGGTGTCTGCTGTGTGTCTGCAGACAGATACCACACCTCTCTGTGCCTCGTATCCTCTGTGTTGAAGGAAATAGAGCCTTACTCACCCTAGAGGAAGTCAGAGCAAGTGCAGGGCACAAGAGCTGCTGGGAGTAACAGCTGTGTTTTGGCTACTAGTGGACTGATTCATGTGAGTCTTCCCAACACTCACCCCTGGTCATGATTCTCATTGTCCAACCAGATGGGAAAGGCCAAGAATCAGTCTACAAACACCGACTGAAACTAGTTTGGGGGCCAGGCCTTGCTGTTGTGTAGCTAGCAATGGGCATAGTTCTGGCCTATGGGATGCATTCCAAGACTTGACCACTGAAACAGTAGATGGACTTGGGCATGGATGTTGCTGGATGTCCCCTGTTCTTGGGGAGGTTCCAGTCTCACTGAGACCTGTTGGGGTATTGGTCATGGGGTGGGGACAGGAGAGTGGACTCGGACTCCAGTGCTGCTTCTGTATCTCTCAGGAAAACTGAACTCAGAGGCATGACCTTGGAAAGACCATGTTTCTGCTACGACATTAATACTTTTAACTAATAATAACAGGCAGCTGAGGCAGATACAAAAATTCCTAGACTAGTTGCATCTGTCCAGGCCAAGCCCTGGGCCAGTCCCTTCTGTAAGTAACACTGCTAAGCCTCGAAAGGGCTCTTCCGCTGTTCCCTGAACTGTGCTCACATGTTTCATGGCGATGGCGAAAGACCTGATGTGCAGTTGCTCATCCGAGAGGCGGGACAGAAGGGAAAGTTGTTTGGCTTGTGCTCCAAAGAAGGCAAGGCACAGAGGAGAGTAGATGACTTCAGGGACCAAAGAGCCTACCACTGTGGGAAATGGAATGGACAAAACCAATGGATTGCCCGAAGAGTTGGGAGTGTGCTGTGGAGCTTCCTAGAGCCAGAATATGCCTTGTGCATTAGCAAGTCCCTGCAGCTGCAGCTAGATGCCACGCAACATGCATTCACCTACCTCACTGCATCTCTCTGTGCCACTGCGTCCTGCATCTCCTCTCCCCTCTGTGGGGAAGGCCTGGGGCTCAGGCTCTGCTCTTCACACAGATGACATTTATTTGGCCTTGAGAACCCTCTTGGCTTCACTCCAGGCCTTACTGCAGACCCTCTTTCAGGCTGCCTGATCAATTCCAGGTCTTTGGCCCAGGGTCACGTAATGTCCCCTCAGGGTCTCCCAGATCACCCTCTGACTCTGAATTAGTTGCCTGTTGGCCAGGCTCCACCCTTTATCCAATCAGTGGTCAAGGCCAGGGCACTTCCTCCAAATAGCAGTTCCCAAACCTGGCCTCTCTGGATTGTGTTTCTTTCTTAGAGCCATTGAGAACCCCGGAGCTTCTGCTGCATGGGGCTATGACTCTTGATACTTATCATATTAGAAATTATAAAATATTATTTCCTGTAGAGCACCAACAATTTGCTACTCTGTGTTCAGGTAAGATTTTTGTTTGTTTGTTTGTTTTGATTATTAGACAGGGTTTCTCTGTGTAGCCCTGGCTGTCCTAGAACTCACTCTGTAAACAAGACTGGCCTCAGACTCAGAGATCCATCTTCATCTGCCTCCACCCAAGTGCTGGCATTAAAGGCATGTGTCACAGCCCCTGGCTGATATTTTTGTAAACAAACAAACAAACACCAATTTTCTGGGGGCTGTGGAAATGATTCAGTGGACCATCTGCTTGCTGTGCAAACCTGAGGACCTGAATTCAGATTCCCAGCGCACTTGTAAAAGCCAGGCTTGGTGGCATGGACTTGTGACCTCAGCTCTTGGGGATAGAGAGGATCCCAGGCCTTGTTGGCCAGCCGGGAGAGCCAAAACAAGATTCTGTAAGAGATCCTGTCTCAAAAAATGAGGTGGAGACATGATCAAGAAAGACGCCTTGATGCCAGCCTCTGGCTTCCACATACATGTGTGAGCACATCTGCACATCCTCATGCACACATGCATGTGCAGTGCACGTGCTCATCGAGGCACTCCCTGGAGAATGGAACAACTTCAGCAGAGGAGCGCAGCTGCTTAGCCGTTGCCGTTCTCTTTGTGATTCCCTGAAGCCGAGACTGCTGACTTCTCACTCCTGCTTCTGTGTTCATGCTTCTGACATCACTTGTCACAAAGCTCTAAAGGTCCAATGTAGGTCACAAAGGAAAAGTATGAGAGATAGATATTGGCCTTCTATCTTTACAGATCCCAGAGAAAGCCAATGTCTTAGCGGTGCCCAAGGTGGTTGCCGGACCTTGTAGATCCCATAGCACCCTTCATCTGACCCATGCCATAGGAAACTTACAAAAAGCCCAAACAAGACTTGGGTTCTGGAGCTTGGCTGCCTGGGCCTGCAGGTAGAAGACACAAGTATCGCGTCTGGGAACAGCTATGGTGAGCGTGCCTTGAGCGTGATTGTGGAGGCAGAAAGGAGAGAAGCTATTTCCTCAGCACCTTTTCAAAGGGGTAGGGGGAGTTCCCAGCCAAAGCTAAAGCTGAAGTTGATCTTTGGGGACCTGAGCCCCTTGCAAGCTCATAGTCTTACCCCACATAGCTAAAAGTGGGGTTGCTGACCCAAAGTGTTCTTGAGTGTTGGGAGCTGAAATTGTGTTCCTCTGAGGTCAGGAGTGCAGAATTGTGCCCCAGTTCACAGAGGCCACACTCGCCTCCTCTCTTGATGCCTGGCCGCTTCTGTCTCTTGGGTTATGTGTGGGTACTTGGAGGGAGTGATGGACAGGGTAAGTGGGGATGAGGTGTCTATGAAGG
The DNA here is from genome assembly GCA_028555095.1 of Dicrostonyx torquatus. Classification (NCBI taxonomy): domain Eukaryota; kingdom Metazoa; phylum Chordata; class Mammalia; order Rodentia; family Cricetidae; genus Dicrostonyx; species Dicrostonyx torquatus. Next base: position 1,001,966 of record JAQHUG010000386.1, on the reverse strand, counting down.
ACCTCCCAGCATTCCTGTAACACCCATGATATACAGGTACTCACTATGAGGTAGGCATTGGGCAGCTTGCCTTGGGGAAAGGTGGTAGAATGCCTATCTAGCCTAGATCCCCTCTATGTGGGTGGGACAGGAGAAAACAATCCTCTTCATGGCCTGGGGTCTTTTCAAGATCTTGAGGTGTGTAGAGTTTGGGAGACTGTGGGTGGGTTCTTTAGAAGGTATAGTTTCTAACAAAGGGCTAGAGAATGAGGGCCTGTTCAATGGAGGTCTCAGCTCAGCATTGGCTGAGGCCTGACTCCAGCTTTCTCACTTCCATAGTGCCTCAGTTTCCTCGTCTGTGATGCAAGGATGATGAGTAAGAAATCTACTCCTGTGGTTGTGTGAAGGTAGGGAGGGACAGCAAAATGGGAAAAGGACAAGGTTTGGGGGAGTGAAATGGGCCCAATTCCATGAGAGCCAAACTTAGTTCATCTCCCTGTTCTAATCCACTGCCATGGATTAGTCCTGGGTCATGGGACTTGCTCAAGAAACAAAAATTAGGTGAAAGAATGAAAAACATGAAGCTATCATGGCCTAGGTGATATCAGTCCCTTCCAGGTCAAGGAAGAGTTTATTTTAGAGGTGGGGAAACTAAGGCCCAGAGAGAACAGATGGGTTTAGGGCACATGGTAAGTTGTGACCAAGCTGAACCATGAAGTGAGGCTCTGCTACCTTCACTGAAGTTCTGGGGATGTTTTGAGCCCTTTTTCATGTGCTTATATATGTACACACGTGTGTGTGTTTCAGGAAGTCAGGGTCTCTTCCCAGGGCTTCTTTTTGATGAAAGGCCTTTCATGGGCTAATGGCCTTGTCCTACTTACTAGGGTTACTGCATAGCTGGAATTCTTACAGGGAAATGGCACCTTCCAGACTGGAGTTCTGCTGCCATGCAGCCAAGTGGCTCCAGCTCTTTATTTGACAAGAGCATGTCTGGAGGTGCATAGCAGAGTAGCCGAGGTGGGACTGGGACAGTGCCATGCCCTTATGCTTCCCAGAGCTAGAAGAGTGGTTCTCATTCTCTGGATGGCCTTTCCCAAGCCAGGGCACCAAATCCTGACTGTGCAGCAGCTGTTGGAAGCCAGTTCTTCTGCATGGATCCAAGAATGACACCCAGTGTGGCTAGCATAGCACCAAGGCATTGGCTAGAGTTTCAGGTCTGCCCAGACACCTGAGTCAGAATCTCTGCTGGTAGAATCTACCCATGCTCATAAATGCTTTTTCTATGTTGAACACAGTTTCAACAATGCCACTTTACCCTGTCCTCAAGAAAAGAGATGGTCCCATAAGCTGGGCGTTGGTGGCACACGCCTTTAATTCCAGCACTTGGGAGGCAGAGGGGGGTGGATCTCTCTGAGTTCAAGGCCAGCATGGTCTACAAGAGCTAGTTCCAGGACAGGCTCCAAAGTCCCAGAGAAACCCTGTCTTGAAAAAAACAAAGGAAGGAAGGAAGGAAGGCAGGAAGGCAGGCAGGAAGGAAGAAATAGCCTCCCCTCCTTCAGGAGAATCCAAGGGCTGTATAAAAAAAAAGAGGTGGGTATTACTAATAGTGTTCAGAAACATAGTGAAACTATTTACTTGCTTATCTTACCATCTACCTACCCACCCACCCAGCCATCCATTCATCTACCCATCCATTCAGCCACCCACCTACCCATTCCATCATCCATGCATCCACAGTCCTTCCACTCACGTGCTGTCTTTCATCTAGAGCAAGATAGTTGTACTTAAAAAACTGAAATGGGAAAGCCCCCACTGCCAGCTTGCCCAGAGGTACCCATCATGTCTCCCTGACTGCACAGGTGGATTGGTGATTCTTCACACCAGCTATGTGTATTGTCCAAACGTATGTTACTAGAACTCAAGCCTCGGGAGCTACTGTGGAATAGTGTGTTCAAAGAGCAGGGATGGACTATGAATGAATTTGTGCCAGGTGTTTTCACGCATGTTCTGGTGCATCGTCTTCTCAACCTACTCTTATCCTGGTGACATTATTCTCATTTTGCAGATGGGGGAAGCTGCAGTTTAAGGACTCAAAGGCTATAAACCCTGAAGAGATAGAGCCTAGGTTAGGATGTGGTCAATTCCTCTGACCCCAGAGTCCAGATCCTTTTCTTTGCTCCTGGTGGCCCTTTTCTTTGAGCCTGGGGATAACTGTTGGAAGTGAAAGGCAGATTGATTTTGGATTTCTTATTTACCCATGCTGCCTAGACGTGAGCGGATTGCCCGTGAAGTGTTACGTTTCCTGTGCATGTAGACATCAGGATCCCGTGGCTGTGGCGGTGTGGCCTTGTGTGAGTATAGGGGGAAGATGGAGATTGGGTGTAACATGAGGACTGGCTTGTTGGGGTTTCTGTCCTGCCCAGTACTCCACAGCCGGCAAGCCCCAAAGAAAATCACACAGAGAGTCTACATGAGGTTATTAACTGATTGGCCCATTATCTCACGCTTCTTACTAGCTATTATAACTTATATTAACCCATTTATGTTAGCCACATGGCTTGGTACCTTTTCTCAGCTGGGCAGCCTACATTGTTGCCTCCTTGGTGGTCTGCGCAGGAATGCCAGGAAAGCTTCCTGTTTCCCAAATTGTCCTGTTCTCCTTGCGCCACCTCTACTTCCTGTCTGGTTTTCCCGCCTATACTTCCTGCCTGGCCAATCAGCATTTATTTAAAACATGATTGACAGAATACAGACAATTCTCCTGCACCAATTGGGTAACTGTAGGGCCTGTTCCTGGATCGGGGCCTCATAGATAGAAAGTCTGTAGTTAGCCGCTTGTCTGGGGATATTCTCAGCAGTCCCTGCCAGTTCCCAAGCAGGAGATGTGTCCAGAGAGCTGTCGTTGGAACTGGGACCATAGGTCTGAGAGGTACTTGCCACAGTGTCGAGTGCAGACACACCCCTGCGGTGAGGACCTGGTGAGTCAATCTCTACAATGCAGTGCCTGCCTTGAGTGCCATGCCCCACCCCACCCCCAAGAAGGGACCTGGTGTTGTCTGGGTTTCTTTGTTGTCTCCTCTGAGCCTCTCCAGAACCTCGGGAGGGAAGAAATAGTATCAATTATGAAGAAGTAGAATCCAAGGCTCCCAGTGCCCTGTGGTTTACTCAGGGCCATCTTGCCACAACACATGGGACCTGACCCTGCCTTTTGGAGTGCCTGGTTTAACTTCCTGATCATTCTAGGGGAAGATATAGGTATCAAAGATGGGCTTTGGAAGGCCAGGATCCTAAGAAGCAGAGGCCTGGGTGGGTCCTGGGTCTCCCTGTGCCTTCCATTAGCCTTTCTGAGCAGTCTACGAAGGGGTGGCCCCTGCCCTCCCTGCCAGGCTGGTGGGCAGTGCTCAGATTTTTCATCAGTGCTCATCCTTGGACATTTCTCCCACAGAGAGGTTGGGTCTCTGCAGCCTTCCTCTGAATATGAGCAGGTCTGTGACTTTCATATGATTGACTGTGAGCTAACTTCCTGGCTTCCATCATGTTGCTAGACACTTGCTTGTGAAGCCCATGTTTAGTATGAAGTATCCCCTCCCAGGCTGCCATGTGCAGAGGAAGCCCAAGGTACAGAGGCCATGGCAAAGGCATGGAGCCCACAGTGCCTGAGGAGCCAGTCATATAGCCTTTCTGGTGGCTGGAGTTTTTCAACCGACTTCCTAGAGACTAGGGTACAGCACCGTGTCACCGCTGCTGTGCCCCCTCTGAACCCCAGGCCCACAGAACTAGACACAGAATCAAACTGTTCCATGCACAGAGAGCTTGAGGGCTTTGTCATGAAACAGATGGCCAAAGAACTGTGGAAGGTGGAACACCTCGTGTGGTCACCACAGGAGCCCCCTCCAGGCCATTTGCCCCATGTTTAGGAGTTAGGTTGAGCTTCTACTACCAGGGCAAAACTTTGCTTAAACTGGAGAATGGCCATGAGAACTGGGGGCTTTGCTTTTCCTGCGGGTTGGATTTCAGTTTCCCCTGCCCAGGCTCCACTGTGGATCTTCTGTATCCTTAGCTGTGTAACTTAGACTCCTAATCCCTTTTCCACCCTCTCTGAACTGGGAGGGCTTACACGGGTTAGTAAACTCAACTTCTATGGTCTGTGAGCTAGGAGGACCCACCTTCCTCCCTCAGAGGCCACTGACAGAGCTGATTGTGGGGTTACAAATGCTCATTGTACCTGAAGTCACCCTCTTCCTGACACTTGGGTCAGTACACAGGACTTAATCGTTCACAGATGCCCACTCTGTTTTTTTCCAGTAGCCCCATGGAGTATATTGGTACTATCCCACCCTCCACATGAGGAGACTCAGGTTGAGGCACATGTCCCTGTGACCAGGGTCTCAGCAATGGGCTTCAAGCTCAGCACCCTACTCTTGTGGGATTTCCCTCCACAGTCTCTAAGGGTTCCTGCTGACTTGCCTAGTCCCACCATCCACGCTGCTTCCTCTTCTAGGGGCTGTAACTTAGGTCTTTTTAGATAACTCCCTTCCCTCTTGGGCCTTCTAGTCTTTATTTATTAAACGAGGAGTCTGGGTAGGTGGCAAAGGGCTTCAGCTCCAAGAACGTCAGGTAGGTAGGTTACCAATCTAAGAGTGACTTGTCCAAGATACATACTGCTCCTCTTCTGCTGGACCCAGACATTCTTTGTCTGTAGGAAATGGGGACTGGGGTGCCTCATACCCAGCTTGGCTCCATTTCCTCAGGCTGCTCTTGACAGAGTGACAGGATAATGGCTTGGTTTCTGGGGTCTCTTTTGGGCCAGTGGGCTCCTTAGCAGTTCCTTCTGGTGGCCCATTTCCTGCTGCTTGCTCTTCCCACCTATAACCCCCCCAGTCAGGTCTCTCTTGACCAGTTTCACTGAGCTGGCTGGGACCTCTCTTATTCCAGGTAGCCTTCCAGGGCATGCGCAATGAGGCCCCTCATTCGTTTTCTCATAATGCTTGGGATCCCCTAAAGACCCTGGTTAGATTTCAATCTTTTTTAAAAAAATATTTATTTATTATGTATACAATATTCTGTCTGTATGTCTGCAGGCCAGAAGAGGGCACCAGACCTCATTACAGATAGTTGTGAGCCACCATATGGTTGCCGGGAATTGAACTCAGGACAATTTAGAAGAGCAGGCAATGCTCTTAACCACTGAGCCATCTCTCCAGTCCCCTTCAACTGGTTTTAACTGCCTGCTTGATCCTTCTCATCTTCAGGCCCAGAAAGGCAAGGTCCAGACCTGCCTGCTGCTTAGCTTTCCCAGTGTTCCACATAAGGTGGGAACCAATCAGGATTGCTTGGTCAACACAAGTTGCACAAATGACTTTTAAAACTCTCTCTCTGTGTGTGTGTGTGTGTGTGTGTGTGTGTGTGTGTGTGAGAGAGAGAGAGAGAGAGAGAGAGAGAGTGTGTGAGAGAGAGAGAGTGTGTGTGTGTGTGTGACAGAGAGAGAGAGAGAGAGGACATCTTGTGGGAGCCAGTACCATATGGGTCCCGGGGATTAAACTCAGGTCATCAGGCTTAACAGCAAGCACCTTTACCCACTGAGCCATCCCACTGGTCATAAATGAAATAAATAATGAAAACAAGATTATTCTATTCTTAAAATTCTCCAACTTCATCTGCCAAAGCCTAAAACTGGGCCAGGGAAGGATGTATTCCAAATAATAGTATTTTGGTTCTATGGAATTACTTTGTCTTTTTGCTGCTTTTGTTTGTTTTGTTTGCGAGACAGGGTTTCTCTATAGCTTTGGTGCCTGTCCTGGAACTCACTCTGTAGACCAGGCTGGACTTGAACTCACAGAGATCCGCCTGCCTCTGCCTCCTGAGTGCTGGGATTAAAGGCGTGTGCCACCACCACTCGGATGGGATCACTTCTGCTGAACAGTTTGTTGGTATGATGTTATGCTCCCAAATGTGTCTTTTGCCTTTTCGGTGTCATTCTATAATGAAGACTGCCAGGAAAAATGTCTGCTTTACAACCAGAAAGAGTTATGGCTTTCCTAAGCATGGGGCTTCGTGAAGTTATTTGTTATATGTCATGGACATTGTGTAACCATTGGATATCCCCTATTGTACTCGCTACCAGGATGCTCAGGTCTAAAGACTGACACTTTGAATAACATTTAAGACTTGGAGTCTTTGTCTTCTTTATCAATCAGATTTTCAATTCTTATGTTACTACTGATTTCTAATTTATATATCATTGCTTTATATTCCCTTATGAGTCCTTTATGGATTGAGGTATGTCCTAAGTCACTGGGCAAAGTAAGACTTAATTAAGCATACAGACAAAATGTTCACTTCAGCGTACAATGTTACCAGCTGACCCAGGACTTGACCTTGACTTGGCTGGAAAGAGCTGGCGTAGCCTTCTGAACCCTGTCTTGCCACAGGCTCCAGCCATGCAGACCCTTGCAGCCTAGTCCACGTTCTTCTATGGGCTATGAGCTGCCAGGCCTTGCAATGGCTCTTCCCTATGAGCGGGAGTCTGGGTCCCAACCATCCTCTGGTGTTACTGGCTTCAGGACACTGCCCTCACTCTGCTTCCTTACCCCACCTCATCATTGCTTTGAAGTGTTTCTCAGAAACTATCGCAGCTCTGTGCTCTGCTAAGCCACCTCCTAGTCCTCCGGGGGCTGCATGGTTTCAGTGGCCATAGGAGTAGACCATCTTGGCTGGCCTGTTGGTATGTCTTGGGTCTGGGCCTGCTACTGGTGAAAGGGCAGGTGTGATATTAAGTTATGATTAGGCTGATCTCACACTAACCGCTTCTGAAGAAGGGTGCTTACCTTCAGGGAGCCCCACTTCACAGAAAAAAAACCTGAGGGTTAGAGAGATGAAGTGTACCCAAGCTCTCAAAGTCAAAGGACAAGGGGACTTTGCCTTCCCCTTGGTGCTGAGTATCCTTTCCCACGCTCCCTCCATCCTCAAATTCTATGGTTTGGATGAGATTGGAGAGCGTCTGGTCACTCGGCTAAAAGGTCCTCTGATGGGACAGTGTAGTCCCTTCCTTTTCTTTACCATGCACCATGTATGACGGGAATTCTGGCCACTGATGATCACCTGCCACGGAAGCTGGGGGCAGAGTGGGAGGAAGGGACTAGAGACAATGAACCTTTCTGGGAGAGACTTCCTATGGCCTCTGCCTTGCCACAGAGCCAATTAGAGCAGGTCAATTAGGGCTTGAAGGTAACAGGATATGCAAGAGCCCCATCCCTAGCCTGGGAATCAAGGCAGCTGGTGTCCATCCCTGTTGGAGTGACCTCCAATCTGTCCCTTGACTCTGACAGCCTGAGTTTTATCACCTGTTAAATAATGGGATCTGAGTTCTTGCCTCTCTCCCTCTGTGATAAGCAGAATCTGTTTGCTGTAAAATGTTTTCCATCTCCCATCTGAAATCCCAGCACAGAAGTGAGTCCCAGGGGCTCTCTGCGTATCTCCTTGTGCTACCTCTCATTGTTGAAAGCATAAATCCCTCCAAAAAACAAAAGGCTTCAGTGTATCCGGATTCACTCATGCAGTGATGGCGTTTGAATTGGAAATTTCTGCAGAGGGTTGGTTTCTGCTTGCTGTCACACCAGGAGGATCAGCTATGGTCTTGTGCCTTTCTCTAAATATTTATTTAGTGCCTGTTCCTTGCTTGGAGGCTCAGCGTGCAGCGGTGGAGTGGGAGAGGCCCTAAGGCATCATGTATGGAGTTCTGGCGTTGCCCTGGCTCTGCAGCTCATCATTTAGATGTCCTTGGCCAGGTCATCTCCTTCACGGGCCTGAGCTGCCCCATGTGATGTGGGTTTCCTGATGAGAAAATATAATGAGTTAAGTAACAGTGGCTGAGATACAAAGTGTGGTTATTGTTTTATTAGCAACCACATAGACAGCCACGGGCTTGCTCCGTGGTAGTCACAGTTCAGTAAATGCTCAGTTGTGATCCTTGGGGTCAAGAAAGACGCCTGATTCTGGGATGCATGATGACAGGGACACTTCCTGTTGCTGGTTATGGCTTCTTGCATAATTGTGAGTCCTGCCAAGTACTTAGTACTGCCAAAGGAAGGTGCAGAGGGGATTTAGAGAAGTCCTTGCTGGGACTCAGTGGAGACACATTTGCTCCCTCTCTTATTCAGACATGGCCATCTTCAGATGGGTTTCAGGGAAGGAGCAGGAATACGATGGCAGAGGGTTCTTCAGAGGGTCTGTGTTAGAATAGGCTGGGTATGTGAAGGATTTCGAGAAAATTCAGCCAGAGGAGTGCAGAGGTCAGCACGCGCCTGATGGGAAAAGGGCAATGGGGGCAAGTTCTCCCCCAAGTCAACAATCCAACTCACCTTTTGTTCATGTTGTAGAACCCCACCCCCCCACCCCACAAGGAGTTTATGCTGTGGAGAAGCAGCTCAGACTCAAAAGTTGGGGTTTCCAGATAAGAAGGTGTGTGTGGCAAAGTTGGCAGTGTGTCAGAACTGGGCTGAGTGAGAATGGAGTAGATGAGAGAATGTGTTACGGGCTGTTAAGGCAGCTGGGACACATGTACAGGCTGGTGGGACGAAGCCTCCTTTCCACCTAAGAATGGCTCTCAAGATTCAGGCAGACTATGTGGAGCACAGGGAGTTCCTGGCTTCTAAAATCGCACCCTGAGTTTTCCCATATGAAACAGACATTCTCTTCTATGCCCTGAATTTCTCCCACCACCACTTCCCCAGCCGTTGTCTCCTATGGGTTCACTCATTCCCTGGCTCCTGGTTGGGTATAGCCAGCATGGCCTGTTAGAGATATGACTTCTGCATTACCCTCTACATGGTGGCCTAAAATGGCCTCCCGGACTTGGGCCATAGCAAGGTTGTACTTTTGGAAGCCGAGTCAGGCACACCACAGAGATGGCTTGCCTCTGTGTCATAGCCCCTAGGAACTCTGGCTGGGATGCCCTCATCTGAAGGCTACTCCAACTCTGTCCCTTCCATGTGCCATGATGCTGACTCTACAGCCCAGGTGAGGTAACATTTGAGCACTTGTATGTGGCCATGTGGCCACTTGTGGCCGCTTGGGCTTCTTTCCAGCATGGTGCCTCCTCTAGAAGATGCATTACTTTTATGAATTAATGTCTAAACTTCGTTTATGTCACTTCTGTTCTGTTCCAATCACAGATGTACCCAGATTCACGAAGGGGTAAAGTCCCGTTGAAAGTAGAATGTGTGGGCCCAGAAACATGAAACAGACACTTGACAAATGTGACCTACATTGTTTATCTATGTGTGTATATGTGTGTATACATGTATAGAGACCAGAGGATAACATTAGGTGTCTTCCTCAATCGTATGTCACCTGATTTTTAGACAGAGACTCTCATTGAATCTAAAACTTACCAATTTGTCTAGATTGGTGTGGCAAAGCTGGCAGTGTGTCAGACCTGGGCTGAGTGAGAATGGAGTAGATGGTGAGTGATAATGATGGCAGTGGCCACCACAGTGGTTATGATGACCGTGATGGTGGCAATGGTGAAGATGAGACGATGGCAAAGGTGATGGCTATGGTGATGATTGTGGTGGGTGAATGACAGTGATAACAGCAACAGTTGCTAGAATATTTACCACATACCAAATCCTTGGCATACATTATCTTAATTAATCTTCTAAGTATGTACAAGATTTTGGAGGGTCCCTCTCTTTGGGTCATTTACAGAGAGTCTTGGAAGAAGAGGACCTCTTTAATTTGTGTTACAGGATCCTCACTTGCTTGTCCTCTGTTCTTGACATCCTTGTGATGAAGCTCATGTCTTAGGTGACACTAGGCGGCAGAAGTGACATAACTTCCTCCAGGTCACAGAGCCAGGATTGAAGCTGACTGTGTTAGACTCTTCTGCTCTTGTGCTGCCTGCGTCCTTTTTGCCCGCCATAAATGAGAGCCGGGGATAGAGTAAAATTAGTAGAGTGTGCATGCCTAGCATGCATGACATGCCAGCACTGCATGAACCGCGGGACACGGAACATGCCTATGAGCTGGCTTTTGAAAGGTGGAAGCAGGAGGATCAGAAGTTCATGGCCACCCTCACTACAAAGCGAATTTGAGGCCAGCCTGGGCTACATGAGATCCTATCTCAAAGAACAAAAACACACTCAACAAAACAAACAAATAAACAAGCAAACAAGAAAGAAAGAAAAGAGAGAGAGAGGGATGTACCAAGCAGATCAGGTAACTCACCTGCACGAACATCAACCCAGAGCACAGAGGTGACTGCTGAGGGCAGAGTGGTCAGTGGGGAGGCCAGCTGCCATTGTCCCTGCTGAATAGCTGCTTCCTCTGGGATGCTTTCTGTTTACTTCAAGGGAGAAACACCAAACAGCGCATCTGTGACAGTGAAGCTGGGCTTCCTGATAATTCTATTCCCAGATCAAATCACAGCTCGGGGAGTGCACTACCATCAACATGATTACCTTGGGGGACAGAGACAGGGAGTTTTATTAAATGAGACAATCTCACTAAAAGGAAGCCTTACATTAGACTTTAGGCCTTAAATAATATTAGTGTCAAGAGATGACAAACTTTCAGCACAATGAGAGCTTGCTGCCTAGGAGCCAGTGCTTCGGGGGAGGCCCCAGGGTCTAAAGAATCCAGAGGTAGCAGCAGACAGAGCAAGTCTCCGGCCCAGTGACCACATATAACTGGGTTGTGGTTGACAGAGCATTTCAGGGCCCTCAGAAGCCCTCCCCCAGAGGGAGAGAGATCTGTTCTTTTCTACCTTAGGCACAAGGACCCTGCAACTGGGCAGGCTCCAGGAGAAGCTGACACCCCTTCCGTCCCTGTAGCATCTGGGCTGCCCTGGGAAGCCTGAAAAGAGATCTGAGCCAGCAGCATACAAGGTGTGCCATAGAGACATGAAGACCTAGCAAGTTCTGCTTCAAGTCCTGCTTCACTGACTCTGTGACCTTGGCCATATTAGACAATTTCTGTGGATGTCTGCTTCCTTGGCAATGATGTCACACCCTTATTCCGGGGACAAAATGAATGAGTTTACATTGTTCTCCAAGGACAGTGCCTGACACACAACATGCCCATCTTTTACTCTGTCTTGTATTTCTGTCCCTGACTTGTTCTTTTTGCTCTTGAAGCATTCCGCTATAGCTTAAGTCTGGAATGTTCTCTAAAGGCCCCTGTTAAAGGTTTGGGCCCCCACCAGTTCATAGAGCTATTGAGAGGGGTAACATGGAAGGAATTAGGCCATTAGTAATGTGTCTTTGAAGATGCCATGGGAAATCCTGGATTCTTTTCTCCCTTTGCTTTCTAGTTAGCACGAAATGAGCAGTTTGCCCCATCATGCATCATCAACATGACGTACTATTTTATGAATATAACAAGACCAAGCCACCATGGATTGGAGTCTCCGAAACTGTGAGCTAAAATGAACCTTTCAACCTTGTAAACTGATTGCCTCAGGTACTGATGATGGCAACAGATAACTGCCTAGCAGTTATCCATATACTCTCCTCCCAGGAGAGACTGACAGCTCTTGGAGGGCTAGTCTAAGGCCTTGAGAGAATAGGCCTGATTCCATCCATGTACATCTGGTATTGTTCATTCTCTCACTGTATCTTGGGGAGGTCCCAGGAGTCTGGGGCCAGACAGGATAGCTTCCTTCCTGGGTCTGAGTGATTCCTAGGATAGCAGAAATGTCCTGAGAGGGAGCGACCGGATAGTTGGAGTAGATGATAACTATCTATGAATGAGACTTACAGATCAAACTGACTACTGTCCTGGAAGACTGCTTAGTCTGGGGAGCCCTGGGCCTGGGTGGGTGGAGGCATTTGCCAGGGTACCAGGAATTTAGAGCACCAAGCTGGGTCTCATGTCCTTGCTGAGAGGCCATGGGCAGTCACAGCCTGTGGGTGGTCTACCGAGTAGGCAGCATGTATAGAGGATGCTTCACAGGTTTCCTTGGGGCTTTGTCAAACTTGTCCTTTCTAGTTTCAGTTGGGGGTGGGCATCGGGCTCGGGTGCTCCATTGGGAGCTTGTCCATGTCTCAGCGGAGCAATGCTTTACTGGGCACTGCTACCCAGGAAGTCAGAGTATGTGAGGGTTACCTAGAGAGATGGAATAGGGCCAGGTCACAACCTCTGGCCCTGGTTTCTTGCCTGGCCTCCTCCAGGTGACATCATACTTGTTAGGCTGTCATATCTTCTTAGGTCAAGGCCTGCCTCTGTTGTCAGAAGCTAAGAATTCACCTTTCTCCATTCTTCATGTGGGCTGGTACTGCCCTTGGTTTTGTAGGAATCATAAGTTTGTTAAAGTTTTAACAGAAGGTTCTTGGATCGCCATCACCCCCTCACTACTATCATGAGGACACCTACCTATTCCCACATGAGGCTTAAAACAAGGTGCTGTGTAGGTAAAGAGGTGCCCTTTGGAGCAGCTGGCTAAAGGAACACTGTGTACACTGAGATGTCCACAGACCAGCAAGGGCTTGAGTCTGGCCAGTGACTGACTTCTGCCCTTAGAAGGGTCAGGGAGACTCCATGAAGGGACAGGTTGGGTAGGGAATGAGGATAGATAGACATTTAGGAGAGAGGTCCAGGACATTCAGAGGTAGATATGGCAGACATCAGAAGTTACCTGGAGCAGCTCTGTTGGGAAGGTGGTTTGGGAGCCCTGGTAAGGGGGTTGCATCACTGGACTGGGTCTTTTTTTTTTTTAAATATTTATTTATTATTATGTATACAATATTCTGTCTGTGTGTATGTCTGCAGACCAGAAGAGGGCACCAGACCTCATTATAGGTGGTTGTGAGCCACCATATGGTTGCCGGGAATGGAACTCAGGACCTTTGGAAGAGCAGGCAATGCTCTTAACCACTGAGCCATCTCTCCAGTCCCTGGACTGGGTCTTTACTGATGACATTGCTCTGCTTCAAGGACAGGTATGGTGTACCACCATCTCCGCTCCTGGAAAAAAGGAAGTACTGTTCTTAGTCTTCAGGACAGACTCCCACTCAGACTCCCACCAGCATGGCTTGAAGAGCAAACTTCCATATTGGTTAATTACAAATCTGTGATGTTGTAGACAAGCAACCTCAAAGGAGGGTCAGCTTCGGGACTCCTGACTTCACAATCTGACTTAAGGATGTGGTCTCAGGTGGTTGGAAGCTGTCAGGAGCCCAAGCACAAGGCCCAGGCTTTCTGCCAAGACTAGGGCCTGCCTGGGTCCTGAGCACTGGGATGAGCTGGCTGCTCCTGTCACTCTCCTAAACTTGTGTGCCAGAAACAGCCTTGCTGTTGCTACTGGCTGTTCCCTGTCATTCTGTCCTGACCTATTATGGAGGGACGTTTTAGGATGGGAAGTCCCGAAAATCCTTCCATCTGTTGGCTGCCATAGTCATCTATCTGTTAGGGCCTCTCCCCTGTTCACTCTTTCATTAAACATTTCTAAACCTTATTCATTGTTATGATTGTGTGTGTGTGTATGTGGTGCAGGAGACTTGTCTGTTCTGTCAATCATGTTTTAAGTAAATGCTGATTGGCCAGGTAGGAAGTATAGGCTGGTCAACCAGACAGGAAGTAGAGGCAGGGTGAGGAGAAAGTCTGGGAAGCAGGAAGCTTCCCTGGCATTCCTGTGCAATCCATCTACGAAGCAGGATGTAAGCTGCTCGCTGAGAAAAGGTACCAAGCCATGTGGCTAACATAGATGGGTTAATATAAGTTATGGGAGCTGGTAGGAAGACTAAGCTAATGGGCCAATCAGTTTATAACCTAATGTAGACTCTCTGTGTGATTTTCTTTGGGGCTTGC
>JAQHUG010000386.1:953192-986398 GCA_028555095.1 Dicrostonyx torquatus | reverse complement strand
TGGGAAGCAGGAAGCTTCCCTGGCATTCCTGCGCAGTCCATCTACAAAGCAGGATGTTAGCTGCTCGCTGAGAAAAGGTACCAAGCCATGTGGCTAACATAGATGGGTTAATATAAGTTATGGGAGCTGGTAGGAAGACTGAGCTAATGGGCCAATCAGTTTATAACCTAATGTAGACTCTCTGTGTGATTTTCTTTGGGGCTTGCTGGCTGCGGGGTATTGGGCGGGACAGTAACCCCAACGAGCAGGCCCCTCATGTTACATGTATGTGAGGGAGGGCATGCGAATGCCTAGGACGCATGTGTGGCAGTCACAGGACGGCTTTCAGGAGTCAGTTCTCTCTTAGCATGTTTCTAGAGACTGAACTCGGAGAGTGGGCCAGTCTTTTACCTAATGAACCATCTTGCCAGCCTGCCTGTCGCTCTTATTCAACAGAAATGCCCACTTACGCTTGGCATGTCTCCTCCCCCATGTTACCCACATGTTAGCCTTCTTTCTCCAGCACTCTGGAAGAATCTCCCTCTTCCAGACTTTTTCAATTTCCCTGGACCAAGGCATGTTTCTGAGTTCCCTTAGCTCCTGGCCAGGCTAGCAGAGCAGGCTGGAGCAATGCCACCCAGCTCTGATCTCCCAGAGTTCACCATGCAGGTGACCTGTGGGATTCCACCTCAGTTTCTGCAGCATGCAACTTCATCTGGAGAGAAAGACAGATGCAGGTGGCCAGTGCTGAGGCTGTCCCCCACAGAACCCCCGCTGTACACTGTATGCAGGCCTAGTCAGGTCCTTTTCAGGAAGCACACGCTGGCACCGTGGTGTGTGTTCAATTTCCGGTTTTGCTGCTTGGAAGTGTGGTGGCACAGGCAGGTGGGGAGGTCTCTGCTCTCTCCTGTCCAAACAGAACTTGGCAACCGTTGGCCTGCACAGCTTTACGGTGTGAATGAGTTTCATTAACACACAGTGACTATACTCATTCCTTTAGGAGTGACTGTGGCCCACCTTGAGAAACCCCGGAAACAGGCGATGGATGTTGGTGGCCCGAGGAGAGGCAGAAGAGTGGAATGGCAAAAGGGCTTGGCTACAACCTTGCATGTATTTGAATTCTATCATGCATCTTACAATGGGACCTGAGAACATTTGATGTTCTAGGCCCTCGTAAAAATTACTGTAAAATGCTGGTTAAATAACAGCCTCTGTCTTGTGGGCTACTTAGAGCCGAGTTGACGTGCTAATGTCAGTGAGGTCGGTCCCAGGTGGCTGGCGCATGGCAAGCTCTCAATAAATGTAAGTGCCACACCCACTTGGCAGGTGGGAAATAGTCTTGGACAGAGCATGACTTATTATAAGCAGTGGACATTCATATTCAATTCCACTTTAATCTGAAGCCAAGGAACACTCTTATTATTCCCTTCCTCACCTCTAGGTTTAGGCTTTCTGTGTCTTCGATGTCCTCTCTTTTGCTCATAACTAAAGACCTCTCGACCCAGTATTTACCAGCCCACTGAACCGTTCTGAACTGCAGTGTTGAAGGTATCTACCCTTCAGGAAGCTAACCCTGCTAAGCCTGCCTCATCAACCTTGGTGGCTGTTATGGGTCCCCAGTGCTCTTTATGATGATCAAGGCCACCAGTTTTTTTCCCCCTTATTCCGTCCTCTGCAGTCTGTCTGTCCACTCGAAGCTGGCCAGTTTCTCTGGGTTCTGCTTCTGTTTGGCTTCTGTTTGCATGCTGAGCTGCATGGGAGGGGGGGCTATCGAGATCACCTTCAGTCTCTTGCTGCAGAGCGCTGAGCCGGCAAGCAGGATCAGTCCTCAGCCATTACTCTGCTGGGATAAGGGCTCAAGTGCACCCCTTATGAAGGCATGCCATTCTTCATCATCACAGGCAGCCAAGCAGGCGGGTGAGGCGCCTTAGACTTGGGGTGGATCACTGGGGGCAGTAGGCAGTGTCGTCAGTCAACAGTGGGGCCTTGAGGCTAGGGAGGAAGCTGGCTTGCTTCCTCATGGAGCTCAGCATAGAAGGTGCTGGACTGCAGCGGTTCTCAGCTTGTGGGTCGCGACCCCCAAAGGGGGATAGCATATCAGATATTTTTGTCACGATTCCTAACAGTAACAAAATTACAGTTATGAAGCAGCAACGAAATAATTTTATGGTTAGGGGTCACCACAGCATGAGGAATTGTGTTAAAGGGTCAGAGCACTAGGAAGGTTGAGAATCACTACTCTAGAGGAACAAGGTTACCTCTGCTGCTCTCCAAGAAAAGATACAACTTCCCACTCACGTGGCCTTCAGTGCCCCGAGAGTCTGTTGCTGTGTCTGTCTCCTGTGGGGTGGCCACTATTGCCAACAGCAGTCTGGCCACATGTCACCACCACCTCTTGTCTGCTGGAGACAGCAGACACGGTTCTCATTGCTTCTCCTCTGCCTTCGCCTTATAAACCACAGGGTCTTTCTAGGCACAGTAGAGTTCTCTTTTCTTGCTTATGGTTTCTCCACGGTCTTTAAGGTCAAGTCCCAGTCTCTGAGCTTGTCTTTGAATTAGCAGGCTTCTTGGCCCTGGGGGTGGTGGCGGAGGTAATCAGAGAAGACTTCCTGGAGGAAGTGACAACTAGGTTGAAGGACAATTGAGAGTAATGCCAAGTGCTCTCAGGAAAGGCACTGTGGGACAACAGTAGCTAAGGCCCTTCCTGAAAGGCCCCACCCCCACTGTCCTCTAAGCCTATGGGGTTTCTAAGAGGAAGCACAGTGGTGGGGCCTTGCTTCCGGCTCTGCACAAGACATTTTGGGAAGTATCACAGTATGGCAGAGGGTGGGTAGCAGCCACAGAGGAAGGGGGTGCAACCAACTGGATTTGTTGAACCCAGATAAATGCCTCCAGGAACGTCCACAAAAGAACCCCCACTGAACTTGCAGCCTCCTGGGTCCACACCCAAGGTCACACCCAAGGCCCAGATAGATGCCAACGCCAATAGCCTGGTCACAGGAGGTTGAAGGCAGTTCTTCAAAGCGTGATAGCAGGGGGCAGGGTAGGGAAGCCACTGTGTCCCCCTCAGTGGACACGCAGAGACTCTGGCAGGGAACTCACATGAAGAGGGCAGAAAAGGGTCTCAATTCTTTCAAATCATCTTTCTGAACTTTGGCAACTCACCTTTCAGCGGCAAAGGCAGAGGACGTGCCAAGTCTCCTAAACTGAGTTTTTCAGAAAACAAGATGGATCTGTCTGTGGTAGAAGATGAACTAACTTCCCCTTGGGGCTATACGTGTCAAACTCAGAGTCCACTTTGAGGGTATGAGGGGCCTAGTCCTTTAGATGAATGTTACAACTGACACTGGACATGAAACATTGCTTCATCTTTTTGGGTCCTCAGTCTTCCTATCTGTGCAATGGGAAACTTAGCAGTAACCTTCTGGTTCTTAAGGCATTTGAAGTGTCAAATGAGATCATGCAAGTGTAAGTATGTGGTGTGTGAGGAGCTATGTGTTGGCCACAGTGGTGGGAGTGTGGGTGTGACTTCAGTCCTCATGAAGCTCATGGTCTGGTAGGGAAGGTAAGTAGGTAACTAGGACTAGGAAACTCCACACAGAAAGATCTCTGACAGGAGCATACAGTTCAGGCATCGAGTGGGACACAGTAGAAATACTGCATCATGGAGGACTTCCTGGTGGAAGTAGCTTCAGTGGAACCCGTGGGAGGGATGGAGTAGGTAGGACAAGGTGATGTTGAGGGCTGGGGTCATGGAGAAGATGGAAGTTCTCCTGAACAGCTCTAACTGGCCCAATATCTTTCAAATGATGCCCTGGGGAATCTGGTCTATGCTGGTGAGAGCTGGAACTTGACAGTGAGTGTATACAGGAGTGGTGGAAAGGGGCAGTCATCCCCTAGATGACTGACTGGAAAATGCAGTGATGCATTGTTAGAATTCCCGAAGTCGGCACTGGAGGTGCTCACGGGCCCCAAACAGTGAAGCCTCTTTAGGGCTGGGGATGTAGCTCAGTGGTAGAGCATTAGTCTCCCATTCAACCCCGTAGCACAGCTCCCCAAATCAGTGTACTCTCTTGTTTATGCAAACACGGAATGGAATAAGAATGATGAAGTGTCATGTCCTACAAGTCGTTTTCCTGAACGCTTCCTGACAGGAGTAAGTTATCACTTCTGGGAGCCCTTCCCTGGATACACCTGTAGACCTCACCTCCTTTAGCTTACAGAGGCCTTGAGTTCCCACCCATGTCTGCTAGGTCCAGCCCTTGACCCATCTACCAGGCCTGAGGGTAGACATTGTTCTTTGTGTCTGCCTCGATACCCTTTATGATCCTTGGTTTAAGAAGAGCTGAGAACGATATGTCAAAGGAGACGTCAAAGGCTTCCCTTGTGCACACAGCGGCCAGCCTTGGCTTAGCTCAAGACAGAATAGCTGCTTCTGAGTCTCCAGCACGGGATGCATACATTCCCATGGGGCTTGTGGGGCAAAGCTATTGTTCCGAGTTGCTGGTTGGCAGTTGTTTGTGTCTGTGGTGGTCTAGTGGCACGTTCTAGTATCTTCCAGTATGTCCCTCTTGAAGGTAGGCTTTTAGAAACATTAGCCCACCCTGATACAATGAGAATTTCTGTACCCAGAGATTAGCAGATATGAAGACCTATATCCTTTGTCATACGACTAATGTTCAGAGATAGCCTTGGAATCCATGAGGAGGCCATTGTTAGTATCACATGAATTAAATATTCGCTGTTGGAGGTCAGGAAGGTGATGAAGCCCTAGAGGCCAAAGGGAGCCATCCTGCTTCACCTGGAACCTGTCCATTTCCCCCTAGATTTCTGTGGCCGCCCATCGTCTATCAGGTGCTGCCCGTGACCTTGAAAGTCTTGGGCTTTCTGGAGCTGGGATGGCAAGCAGAGAGAAAGAGATGGGGAGGAGAGATCTGATCAGGTGGACACTGGGCCTGACCAATGTGTACAAGTGGCTGTGCCAGACCATAGCATCTAGGGCTCCATGGTGCACATTCACTGGTCATACACTCGACATGTACATGTACACTTCAGGGATCAGTGGGTTTCTGTGTGTAAAGAGCTTTATAGTGAGCTGGGGGGAGGTGGAAGGGTGAGCAGGATGCTCTTCATCACTGAGACCCGGCCCCTGGCTCTTCGGAGGGGCTTCTGTGAGCGGAAGGCATACTGTAAGGGAGCCGAGAATGCTCGCTCAGCCTTCCAGAATTGAGTGCCCTTGATTTCAGGACTGGGATCCGGGAAACTCGGCTTCTATCTGTGGCCGCAGAAAATCTGCCTTCTCCTCTGCATCTCAGCTCCTGTGCTTCAGAGAACTGGAGTGTGTGACCTCCAGATGCCATGGTAGGACAGGACAGGACTTGGTCCCAGGGGCTATTTTGGTGCTATCAATGCCCAGAGAGGTCATTTGGAGGTTATTTTGGCCTCTGACGGCTTTTGGCTTAGGTACCAATGCTTCAGGAAGACCTCCATTTGGTCCTCACTGCCACTGCTTGCCACCTGATTTCCTCTTGGCTCTTCCACACTACACTGAGGCTGAGAAACACAGTGTTCCGACAAACAAGTGGGTGAGCACTACCGTCGGAGGGTGCAAGTGACTTGGAAGGACCTAGATGCAGAGCCCAACTCAAGGGGGGAGAGCACCAAGAACACTTCCCGAATGCACAACACATGTAGTCTCTCTCTCTCTCTCTCTCTCTCTCTCTCTCTCTCTCTCACACACACACACACACACACACACACACACACACACCAGGGCATTTTGGGCAGGGAACTTTCCAGTCTTCCATGTGCTTTCTCCTTCACCCACTGAGTAGTACTGACGAGACTTGGCCACAGCCTCTGCTCTCTGAACAGATAAAGACATTCTATGAGCAAGTGGGATCTGGCCTACCTCCTGTCCTGCCCCTCACCTGGGGACTGACCCTGCTGTGGTCCCTCTTTGGCTTTGAATTCTCCATACGATAGATGTTAGTTGTCCCTAACTGGGACATAAGCCCATGTAGTAGGAAGGGACAGAGGGATACCTTTGACCTTTGTAAGTGCTCTGCAGACACATAGACCTGGGCTAGGTTAAGCAGTGTAACTTTATACAGTCTCTGTCATCTTTCTGGCCCTTTCTCCTTTCACTTGCAAAAGTCTCATCAGGAAGAAACAAGAAGGGCCCAAGCCTGTCCCAGCCAGCATCTAGCAATGGTGTCACACACATTGTCTCTTGCTGCCTTCCCCTGGAGACTGAGTGGATGATGACAGGCTTTAGGTCTTTGCCAGGGGGTAGGTGGAAGAATTCTCATTTTGGGAGTACTGACCTGATGGCTCCCCCTTGCTGCTAGCTGGTCCCCTCAACCTTGAGTCCTATTGTTTAGGTATCAGGGTCATGTTTGCCTTTGAATACCGTGCTGGTCTCTGTGAGGGCATGGGGAGGGGCTGGTTCCCTGAAAGCAAGTGGTAGTGACCTTTCTGCCTGACCTTCATGGGTGCCTGACACAACCCCAAATTCAGTGGCAGGGAAGGACCCTGGCATGCTGTACTCAAGTGTCCTGAGCAGAAACCTAGAGTCTATTCCCATGTTCCTCTTGGTGGTAGATAGGAGAGTCAGGGGACATGAATAGGGAGGACTGGGTTGGAACCTGGTACAGGGAGGGAACAGGGACCCAAGGGAGGGACCAGCCTCACTGGAACTGTAGTGAGAAGTCTGGGTGATGGAGGGCACAAAAGAGGACTGGGGTGAGTGGAATCCTAGGCCAGCGGTTCTCAATCTTCCTAACGCTGTGACCATTTAATACAGTTCTTCTGGTTGTTGTGAACCCCCCAACATGAAATTATTTCATTGCTACTTCATAACTGTAATTTTGTGACTGTTATGAATTGTACTGTAAATATCTGATATGCGACCCACAGAGGAGTCGCGACCCACAGGTTGAGAATCACTGCCCCAGGCTGAGGTAAACAGCATCACAGCCACTTGGGATGATATCGCAGTTTTTGAGCGTCTGGGATGAGCCGGGCTCCCTGCTCAGGACTCATTCATTCCAGTCATCCCACCCAAGCCCAAGAGTCAGTGCTTCCAGGCAGGCTGCAGCCTAGTGCCATTTTTTGGTCATCTGGGGCCAGGGCCCTGGGATTAGACTCAGTCTCAGGGACACAGCATGCCTCAAGGCTGCAGGTGGCCTCTGTGGCCTCTGTGCCCCGGCTTTGTTTTCCCCAAGTGGCTGCACAGAGGGGAGGAGGAAGGCAGGGCAGCCTTTGCATGTGGCAGCGAATCTGGGCCATTGATTTCCATTTATTTCCTGCTCAAATGATCCAGGCCGGCTGCTGCTGGGGGCGGGGGCAGGGGGGGTGCTCTTTAGCATTTTAAGTTTGCAGATAATTGGAGGAAAATAACTCCAATAATGAAATCGCTGCTGGATCACATTCTGATACGTGACAAATCAATTCATTTATGATACCTTCTTTGTCACACTGAGCCATTCTGGTGCTCAGTGGAAACCTCCTAAATTAATAAAACTGTTAAATCCATGAAACCCTCTGCTTTGAGCAGCACATCGCAGCACAAGTTTGAATCATTAAGGGAATAAAACTGATAAATGTGAGTGGGGGAGTTGCCTTTGTCTGGAGAGGGGCTGGCTTTCAGGGCAGATAATTGTCTTCAGCCTTACTGGGGCAGCAGGGGGCGGGGCAGGGGTGGGGCCAGGCACACTTTGGGGGTGGAAACCAGTCTTGACCTTACTCGCGTCTGGAACAAGCTGCTTTGGTAGTGATTTGTGTAGCTTTAAGCTTTTTAAAGGAAGTATGGTTTTACAGTGAGGAGAGAAATATAAAGCCTTTACTGAGCCCTGTCAAACTTGGCGGAGATTTTTCCAAAATGTCTACACTCGTCAGCTCACGAACTGTCCAGGGAGGCGTGGCATAATAAATAGAGCAGCGGTGGGTGGGGCTGGGCTCTGGCAGCCTGAATGCCTCCTGACTAATCAGTCTTGTTAGCTGTGTGTCTCTGAGCAGACTGCTGTACTTCTCTGGGCCCCTGTTTCCTCAAATGTGACTTGGTATCCAGGATGGGGACCTCACCATGAGTATATAAAAGTAATGTATAAGAAGATACACGAGAGCCGGGCGGTGGTGGCGCGCCTTTAATCCCAGCACTTGGGAGGCAGAGGCAGACCGATCTCTGTGAGTTAGAGACCAGCCTGGTCTACAAGAGCTAGCTCCAGGACAGGCTCCAAAGCTACAGAGAAACCCTGTCTCGAAAAAAAAAAAGAAGATACACGAGGTATTAGGAAATGTTCATTTCTGAGCATGGCCCCAGGCAGTTAAGCAATTCTCACTGCACCAGGGTAGATTGTTTTTTTTGTTGTTGTTGTTGTTTTGTTTTTTTTTTTTTTTGGTGGGTTGGGTGTAGATGTCACATGACTGTGATGGAATCTGCTGTTTCTGTGCAGTGTACCACACTGATGTCCGTTCCTCGGCTTGAGCACAGAATCAGAACAGAGGCCTAGCATCCCAGCATCTCTCACTTAGGCTGGCTTGGCTCAGGAGGGTGGAGTAGGGAGGCCGGCACCCAAGATGCCAGCCAATGGCACCTCACTCCCTGCCTGGATAGCCCAGTTCATGGATGCTGAAAGGGCAGGTGGGAACTTTGCTTTTCTGGTCATCTCTTACTACACTGAATCCTAGCCTCCCCTAGAGTCCTCTGTGACCTGAAATCCCTGGAATGGTTGGAGTAGCCAGCCCCATCCTTGGAGGTTGTCTAGTGGGGCATCTTCAAAACCACAACCAGAAAAACCCTTGTGTTGCCCAGCACTTGTGTATGTGTTGTGTACGCATAATTGGACAAAACTTTAGGAGACTGTACTTGCTTTTAATGCAGGAAATGCACATGACTTTGTTCTATTCTAATCTAGCATTCATTTCTCTCTAGCCTATCTTTGTTGTTGTTGTGTGTGTGTATTGTGCCCATGTATGCGTGCATGTGTGCATGTTTCTGTGTATGTGCATGTGATGATTGAAGCTGATATTAAGTATCTTCCTTGACTGCTCCCTGCTTTATTTATTGAGACAGGGTCTCTCACTTCATGAAAACTTCTCCAATTCCAGCTGGTCTAGTTAGCCAACTTGTCCTGAGGACCACCCCCCATCTGCCTCCTGAGTGGTAGGATTACAGATGGCCACCATTCCTGCTTTACTTTTATGCGGGTTGTGGTTCTCCTGCTTGCATGGCCAGCTTTTATCCATGGAGCCATCTTCCTGGACACTGTTCTTGGTTTTTGTTTATTATTTTAAATATTTACTTATTCGCTGGGCGCTGGTGGTGCACACCTTTAATCCCAGCCCTTGGGAGGCAGAGGCAGGTGGATCTGAGGCCAGCCTAGTCTACAAAGCTAGTTCCAGTTAGGACTAGTTACAATTAGGACTGTTAAACTGAGAAACTCTGTCTTAAAAAACAAACAAAAAAATGTATTATTGTGTGTCACTGCATGCAGGAGCCTTTGGAGATAAGAAGAGGGGTTGTGCTTCCTAGGAACTGGAGTTACAGGTAGTGCTGAGCTACCATGTGGTGCTGGGAACTGAATCTCTGTCCTCTGCTAGGGTAGTAAGTGCTCTTACCCACTGAATTATCTGCCCAGACCCTGTTCTTGGTCTTTAAAATGCTGCCTTGGTCCGCGAAATTATTTACATGGCCCATTAGTGGATGTGACCCACAGTTTAGAGCATTTGGATCTGGCCCACTGCTTATTGTTTTGACAAGGGACTTTAGCATAAAAGGCCTCATAGCATGGTCTCCTCATGCAACAGACTGAGCAGGCCCAACTCTCCCAGGCATCTGCCTGCCACAGTCCTCCTCTTTGGTCACTCTGTACAGGACCAGGCACTGTGGATGGAGATGGATAGGTTGTCACCATCAGCCTCCGTCTACCTTATTGAACAAAGGGTGGAAGTGACAAGGTGGCTCAGCTGCTCTCTCTGCTCCACAGAGATCAGAGGGGGGTGGGAGCAGGGAGCCCATGCCCCTGGTATAATGAGCCACGTGGCTGCAAACCTGACAAGTCTTTGCTCTGGAGCATCAGGAATCCCTGGCAGCCACCAACACAAGTGCTAATTGCCAGCTTGGGCAAGGACGGCAGCCCTGACATCCATATCAATTATGGCCACTGGCCATGCTTGGGAGACAAAGGTCTCAGAGGCTGTCAGGCTCCAGTGTCAAAGCTCTGTCTGCCAAAAGGGAGGACAGAGACAATAACCACCTATCACTAACCCACTGCCTTGGCAGCTTGTTCCTGGGTGGGGTAGAACAGAGCCTGACAGGTGAGGGGCCAATGCAAGGCAGCCAGGCTGCCTTGATGCTTTGACACACTGGGGGTGACAGGTTGTTGTCAACCCTTCTAGGTGGGAAACTGCAGCTCCAACTTTTTATTCATTCTGGTAAAAGTTTCCTGTGGGGAGCTGGAAATGGCCTCAGACAAAGCCCCACTGGTGGTTTTTATTCTGACAAGCAGTGTGGGGAGCACGGAGGCTAAGTGGTGGTTTTTAGGACCTGCTGTGCTCCTGTTCGGTACGTCCCCTAACTCAGATTGGGGCGAACTCTCACTGCTGGGGTCCAGTATTGAAGGGCGTCTGAATCACTTGGAGAGCTGTTATAACAAATGTGGGTCCCTTGTCAGTTTCTGTTTAGCATCCCTGGGGTGGGGTGTAAATGATCCTCCAATATGCACCTATGTAGATGGAGCTAATGCTGCCAGGCATGTCCAGCCCTCGGCCCTTAGGCCAGTGACTCTCAACCTGTGGATCACAACCCCTTTGGCAAACTTTTGTCTCCAAAAATACTAATGTTACAATCCATGACAGTAGCAAATTATAGTCATGAAGTAGTAATGAAAATAATTTTATGGCTGGGGGTCACCACAACATGAGGAACTGCATTAAAGGGTCTCAGCATTAGGAAGGTGGAGAACCACGGCCTTAGGCCAATGTATTCCAAGACAGCTAGGAATGCAGCCCAACACAAAATCGTTAGTGGACTTGAAATATGATGAGGTTTTTTTTTTTGTGCATACATGTTTAGGTGTGTGGGTATGCACATGTAAGTTCCGGGAAATATTCATGTGTGTGCAAGCATGTGGCAACCAGAGGTCAATGTCCTGTGTCTTCCTCAACTGCTCTCTATTTTACGAGGCAGGGTCTATCACTTACTTCTCCCTCTGTCTCTCTCTCTTCCTCCTCCTTTGCTTCTTTCTTTCCTTCCTTCCCTCCCTCCCTCCCTCCCTCCCTCCCTCCCTCCCTCCCTCCCTCCCTCCCTCCCTCCCTCCCTCCCTCCCTCCCTCCCTCCCTCCCTCCCTCCCTCCCTCCCTCTCTCCTTCCCTTGCTTTGGGGATTAAACCCCAGAATACTGTTCAAGGTCTCTACTACTGAGCTAACACTGCCCTAGTTGTTTGTTTTACTGGCTGGGGGAGGAGTGTGTGCCAAGGGGTGTTCCTAGAGGTCAGAGGGCAGCTTTTGAGAGTTGGTTCTCTCCACCACATGGGTCCTGGGATTGAACTCAGCTCATCAGACTTGGTGGCAAGCATATTACTGATTTAATCTCCTCACTGGCCCCTTCTCATTTTATTAACGCACTTCCTCTAGATGTGGTGTCCAAGGCTATCACTTAGATGAAGTCGAACATCATTTTTAAAAATTATAGATCGTGTTTTCTTGCCACAGCTGAGAAATCTTTACTTAATCCAAAGTCACAAAGATGCTCTTCTCCTGTGTTTTCCTCCCTAGATGCTGTATAGTCTTACTTTTAACTTTAAAAACATGGATCCATTTTGAATTGTTTTGTATGTAATGTAGAGTAAAAAAAAAATTCCAAGTTGAATTTTTTGGGGAGCACAAATAATTATCCAGTTGTTGGGATGTTATTTGTTGAAGGCACTCTGCTTTCCTCCTGAGATGTACTTGATTGTTGAGAGACAATAAAGTTCCGCAGTGCTGACCTCCCTCTGTCTGCACCAATCTGATCCTGCCACGACACTGCTGTCACACCCTCTAGTGCAGACCCCTCCACTTGGCCCTTGGTTGTCCAACTAGCTTCATCCCTACATGAACTGTAGCATGGACTTGGCAACATTGGTAAAGAAAACCTGTTGAGATTTTCATGCAGATTTGGAAGGATTTTCAATAGTAATTTTGGGGGAAATTGCCATCTTAATCTTATTGCTTTCTAATTTGTGAACACAGACTTAAATTTCCATTTATTTGGGTGTCCTTTCATTCCTTTTACTAATATTTTATTTTTTTGTTTTCTGAGTGTAATTATTTCTTTTGTTAGTTTATTTCTAAATATTTTTTCCTTTTTTGTGTCTTGAATAGGTTATTTTCTCAATTTTATTTTCCAGCTGTTCATTACTAGCTAAATAGAAATACAATTAATTTTTATATCCTGGTCCTCTATACTATGATGCTTTTAAGACTAAATGCCTTGATGCACCTCTCACAGATGTCAGGTCTCAGTTAGTGCATATGTCCAGATTGGAAGTCTTGGCTCAATTCAATCTGGACTATAGAAGGATAGTAGTTTCTGGTAGTTTGATAAAAGCCAGCAACCTTCAGAAACTTCTAAATGATTCCTGTCAGTCAAAAGAAGCCATTTTCCTTGCCTCTGGCAGAAGGGACATACGACTTTCCATTGACATTTGCCTGTAGCTTTATATCCATGCCCCTGAGAGCCTCCAGGATTCTTTAGTCCCTATTCACAATTACATCCTGGCCCTTCTCACCTCCTCCTCTACCCTAAACTCCCAGGTCTGCTCCAGTTCATGGGTTTCCCTCACCTGCAGCTATGCATCCTCCTTAGAACTACATGTTTTCTATCTCTGGTCATGGTGATGTCCAGTTGGCCCCTTTTCTCTCTACTCTGAATTCTTCCAGATGCCTCCGGATGTTCTCACTCTCTTATTCACAATAAAAACCTTCTACCAATCATTGACAGTCATTTTGGTGGTTTCTTTACTGAGGCCCCTTACATACAATGGGGAGAAAGGGAAATCTACCTTTGAGTCAGTATAGTAGTTTGGATGTAAGTTGGATGCATAAACGCATAGGGAATGGCACTGTTAGGAGGTGTGGCTTTGTTGGAGTAGGTATGGCCTTGTTGGAGGAAGTGTGTCACTGTGGGGGTGGGTCTTGAGATCTCCCATGCTCAAGCTATGTCCAGTGAGACAGTTCACTTCCTGTTGCCTGCGATCAAGAAGTAGAACTCTCAGTTCCTTCTCCAGCATCATGTTTGCCTGCACATTGCCATGCCTTCATGTTCTGCCATGAGATCATGGACTAAACCTCTGAAACTATAAGCTACCCCAATTCAATGTTTTCCTTTGTAAGAACTGCTGTGATCATGGTGTCTTTTCACAGCAATAGAAACCCAAAGACAGTTGACTTCTGGAAGTTCTTGCCCAATAAAATATGGCAGAAAATGTGTAGGTTTTTAGGCCCAGACTTTTAGGAGTTAGGAGTTCTGTGTCCTAGCTGTGGGACCCTGCATAAGAACTGAAATTCAGGTGCCATGCTGTGCAGAAGTCTAGGGGTCTTACAGCATGACCCATGCAGAGGTGTTTGTGGAAAAGAATCTAGCCCCAGTCTTGGAAGTCTAACCTGCCAGCTTTTGGGTATACTGTTCTGGGAGAGGCTCCCACCTCTGACCTAGCAGCTCCATCTGGGGCTACTCTAAAAGACACTGGCCTTCCATCCAGGTCTTGACTAAGACTTGTGAACAAAACCAAGAAAACAAAAAACAAAACAAATAAACAAAAACACCCCGGATCATGTCCTTAGTTTTGCTTCGTTTTGTTTTCTGAGTGATTTGTTTTTTGGAACTCAGAAATATCACAGGGAACATCTGCCCTCTGTGGTTAACAAACTTGATAGGGAAGAAAAGGAAGAAAGAAAGGAAGGAAGGAAGGAAGGAAGGAAGGAAGGAAGGAAGGAAGGAAGGAAGGATGAAGGAAGGGAGCGGGAGGGAAGAAGGGAGGGAGGGAGGGAGGGAGAATGGACTTGCTTGCACTGTGGTAGACCCATGTTTTGATCATCTGAGTTGGACTAGTGTATGAACATCAAAGCCTAACCACAGACGTACAGTGTGTGCAAGTCCCTTCCTCCCTGCCCTTACAGCCTTGCTCTCCTCAGCTGTACCAATTGGGGTCTCTAGATTCTCTGTGTCAGGACTCAGCAGAAAGTTTTTGTCCACTGGGGTCCTTGGTTGAGCTGAAGGGAGGATACCCTTCAGCTGTGTGCTGTACTTGGGGTAGGGGGCCACCTTTCCCCTGGGGTTTCCATCTTGCCCCAGAGCACAGAGTAGAAACAGAGAGCTCTTCTTTCCATCCTGCTGGGAACTGTGAGGTATGGAGAGAAGCAGAGTGAGGTCCAACAGTCCCACCTGACTGCTTTGGGGCAAGAGGGGAGGGCTTTGAAGGAAGTGGGGACAGAGTAGGTGCTTGAAGACTCTCCAGGCTGAGGTTAGGAGGCCTAACTGGGTCCTTGGAGCCCTGGACTTGCCTGGATTCTATTCCTAGGATGGAGGAGAGAGAAGGAGGGCTATTGGCTCTGGTTGGGTGGGTAGGACCATGTCTATTCTGGCCCTAAATAACCAGGCTCAGGACAGGGTCCCATTCCTGTGGTCTTTCCATGCCAGAGTCTCCATTTTCTACTTTCCCTGGAGCCTCCCTCTCACACACCTGGGCTGGGATATACAAGCTCATGCTGGGTTTTAGCCTTGCTTATGCATGGAATCTGTAGTCTATGAAGGTTCAACTTTTGGGTAAAGGGGGTTTCACTTATAAAAATCTCCAGGGTGTGGGCATTTTACATATTCTCTTTTTTTTTTCAGAAGATGAGGAAGAGGAAGTTAAGTGTGTGTGTGTGTGTGTGTGTGTGTGTGTGTGTGTGTGTGTGTGTATGTATGTGTGTGTATTCAAGGTAGGGTTTCCCTGTGTAGCCTTAGATGTCCCGGAATTCACTCTGTAGACCAGGTTGACCTCAAATTCATAGAGCTCCACCTGTCTCTGCCTCCTTAGTGGTGGGATTAAAGCCATGTGTCAGCCCTGCCCGACTTTGTTCATATATTTTTAAATTCTGCTTTAAAATATGTGTATTCCAGTGGTTCCTAGTATATTGCAGAGGTGAGTAGCCATCTCTAACCTGCCACCACTCCTGCTCTATGCCGTGCTGGGACATGCATCCGAGCTTTGTGCATGCTAGGCGAGCTATAGCCACAGCCCCCCACAGCCTAATTTTAGAACATTTTTATCATTCCCCATCTCTAGTCACTACCTATTTCAATCAAATGGAGAGTGACCTGCATACAAACTTTGCTATCTGGCTTCATTGTTAGTGGGGCCACTCTGACTTCTTCCATCTTTCTTGGTAGATGCTGCTACATCTCTCTTTCAGCTGTATCCCCAGAGGAACAACTGGAGTGACTCAGGGATGATGTGAACTCCAGTCTTTATGGCATAATTCCTGCTCTCAAATAAGGACCCCCTCAATTTCACTGCCACCAGCCCACTATCACAAACACTGAGAAGCAGTAATTTAGAGGGTTCCCTCTGAGGCCTTGCTGAAGTATGAAAGAAGACTGAAGGATTGCAGAGTAAGAGCCGAGGCCAGACCCATGCGTGCCCCCTCCCCATGACGTGTTCAGCTTGGCCCCACACCATGGAGGGGCCCTGCGCTACTTCAGCTGCACCCCTTCTCCAGGGTAGTGGAGACTTTGACAGAGGGAATTGAGACAGGAGCTCCTGGCACCTGCTCTGTACAGCTGCGGCGGCCATGCAGTGTCTCTCATGATGACCAGGGAACCATGGGCAGTACATTTATGGCAGTAGGTCTGCTGTCTTGTGTCATGCACCGCTTTGCTATGTGCCATAGAACAGCCCTTCCTTCCTGTGTCAGGACAGTTACAGTGACGTGTGCACAGTGCCCTGCTGGTGTGGCAATCTAGATTCTAGCAACACAAGAATTATGTCCCTCATCTCTGCCTAGCCTTCAGGGGAAAGTGAGAGTCACTGAGGGGTGGAGATGTGTTCCTTGACTTAATGTTATAACACAGAGCTAGGCTGGACATCCTTGGGTCTCTGTAGGGTCCTGGCTCTATCCGGGTGTTCTGGAAGGAGATGGGGGAAGCAAAAGTTTAAAGAGGGGTCTGGCAGACTGAGGGGAGGAGTTATTGGAAAAGTCCCTACCTTGGCATCAAACCAAGAAGTTCTGGCTTGCCATTTTGTGAATGGAAAACCCAAGATCCCCCAACAGGAACATAGTGCTTCTTGGGGTGCCTCTGGCTCTACTGATGTGGATGCTGCATACTTCCCAGCTGGACAGTTGTATTATTAAGGGTCCTCTAAAGGAAGAGAACTGATAAAATGAAAATAAAAATATTAAAATTGGGAAGCAGAGGCAGGTAGATTACTGTAATTCTGGGGCCAGTCTGGTCTATATAGTGAGTCCTGGACAAACCAGGAATACATAATAATGCCCTATCTCAAACCTGTCCACCCATTGAGGAGGCATTTATTAGCCCGACTTACAGGCTATGGGCCAGGTAGTCCAACAATCTCTGTCTCATGAGAATCCAGCTGTTCAGCCCATCAGGCTGGGTATCTCATCAGTCCCAACCTGGTGCTAGAGTTCTGGATGCTTCCTGGAGAGCTTTTGGTCTGATCTGTGTTGGAATCCTGAAGAAGTTGGATTTAATATTGGTCACAGCTATAGGGTAGGTAGCTTACCAGTATGAGTGAAGGCAAACAGGCAAAAAGCAAAGTTGCCTTCATCCATGCCCTTTTATTTGGGTTGCCACCTGAAGGTGTGGGCTGGATTTAGGGTGAGTCTTCCTGCTTCAAATAGTTTGATCAAGAAAATCTCTTATGAACAGGGTGGTGTGGTGTACTCACCTTTAATCCCAGCACTCAGGAGGCAGAGACAGGTGGATCTCTGTGAGTCTGAGGCCAGCCTGGTCTACAGAACAAGTTCCAGAACACCCAAGGCTACACAAAGAAACTCTGTCTTGAAAAACAAAACAAACAAACAAACAAAAATCCCTTACAGGAGTGTCCACAGCTTGGATTCTATATGATTCTGGATGTTGTCAAGTTGACAAGTAAGATTAGCCATTGCAGTTGTGAATGTGGTAATGGGATTGTGTCCCCATCCCTTGAATTTACTCCATTTTCCACAGGACCTTTGCATATGCCAGACCCTTCTGTTGCAGTTGGTCACAGGACTCAGTGAGCCAGGGACTAAATAGAGCCAAAGTCCCTGGAGCAAAATCCAGGCAGCTCAGGTAGACTCCTGTTCATACTGCTTAATATTAATAGAACACCCAGGATTCTGGGTCAAACCTCAAGGGCTTGTTCTACCAGGAACTTAGCGCCCGCACCCTGCACAGGCCTTCCTCCCCAACTGCAGCATTAGTGGTTTGCCTGGTGCCTGCCAATATTCACTTAGGGTCAAATGAGCACAGGCTGAGTGCAGTGGGAAGTCAGGGCCTGATACCACAGGAGGCATTCATGGGAAGTGGAGCATGGGTCAGGAAAGGTTTGGGATAAGAGGTGAGGTCAAAATATGGCATAGGCAGAGAGGCAGGAGAGGCTTCTAACTGCTTTCCATAAATGTTGCCTTTGTCTTTGAGAAGCTGCCCTTGGACTCAGTAAGTCCTTCACCCCTTCACCCCTACCCTACCTGAGGCGCTAAAGCCCAGGTAGAAACCATAATTTGCATGTTATTATTTGAACTGTAACATGGGAACCAGGACAGGACAGTCTGGGGAGACTTCCAATAGGAGGAGATAGTTGGGTTTGAAAAGTACATGAGAGTTTACGAGGCAAGAAAGAAAAAAGATAGCCTGTACCAAAATAAAGGTCAATAAGAAGTCACTGAAGGAAAACAATGTTTGAGAAATGCTGTAAAATACCACAGAGCTGTGTACAAGATGCCAATATGGGCAGGGGCACATTGCCAAAACATTGCCAAAAGTTGTGTAGACCACCAAGTTCTGCAGTTGGATGTTATGGCCCAGTTCATTTTCTCGGATATTTATTTTGCTGTTTCCTAAACACTTGCTGTGTATCAGGCCCTGTGTTAAGTGCTGGGCACACCCTAGTTGGAAAACTGGGTAAGCAGAGGATAGACCAGAAGGCAGAGTCAGAGAAAGTAGTCAGAAGGTGGCTAGGAAGGTTGTCAGCCAGGCACAGGAGTCTGGCCAGCGAGATGTGAAGGGGACAGGGAGATGTCCTGTGCACGAACTGAAGATGACTGTGAGTCATTGCTACTTCATCAAGGTGAACAGTCTAATGTTTGAGTCTAGAATTTATCTGAAGGCAAACAGACTATGGCAGAAGTGACATTTGGGACTTTAGAGGTGGAACTGTAAGAAAACAAGCAGCCGATCGGGCCCCCCAGTGCTCTTTGTAGGAGTGTTGAGGTGTCCCATGTCCACCAAGCTGCAGAGGCCGTATGGAGGAATAACCCTTGCTCGTTCTGCTTTCCAGGCATCCCCTGCAAGGCGTCGGACATGTCTGATGCCAACAGAGGTTTCAGATGGGCCCACCTTCTGCTATAGCATCAGCAGAGCAACCCCATGTACCCCTAGACAGATTAGAAGACTCGCTGGACCAAAGCTTGCCTGAATTCCAAGTCAACAAATAACGTGTGTCTGTAATAACGTGAAATAGTTTCTGGCTTAAAATCCTAAGTTTCAGGGGAGCTTACTACATAGGGTAGGTAACAGGAACAGTGTGGAAGACTGTAGGTGCATGTGGGGAGGACTGGTGGGGTTGTGTGACCGAGCCATCTCATTTAGGAGTGCCAGATCTAGTGAAGAAAACTACAGGTTGTAGACTTGTACTTCTGGCAAACACTGAGGAAATTTCCGCATAAGTATCTTCCAGGTTTTTTTTGTGGCATGTACTTAAACTGACAGTCACTGACTCCCTGAAATTCAGATGTAACTGCACGCTGGTATTCTTCCTGTCCCTCTAAATCCTGGTGGAGTCTGGCCTGTGAATGGGCTGGAGCAGAGGGAGACACTAACCTGGGAACGGTGAGGTAAGAGGCCTGGATACTGGCCTGTGGTTGGCATGCTGAGTCTGTGCTGCAACTGCTGAATGTTCTCTTAGCAGGTACCTTGGAAGCAACCACGTCCAGGGCCCCCTGATGGAGCCCCAGTCTATATATGGCACTAGTCACAGGGAGAGGTGGGAACAAGTTTCCTGTGCCCCTGATGCTCTCTGCCTCAGCAAGTGAAGAATTCGGACAACGGAGAGCTCCCAGTGTGGCTGAGTGCCTGTGCTGTGCTACCCGGGACCACTGAGGCTTCTCACTGTCCTTCACTGTCCTTGCAGACTAGATGGCTCCTGTCTCCAGAGATAGCGATACCGAGGCTTGGTTTCACTGGAGAGGCTGGCCTGGAGCACCACACAGTTTGTCCTGTTCCCATACGAGCTTCTTTCTCTGGGCTTTGATGATCTTACCTCCCTGGCTAGCTCCCCCGTAGCTGGAGCTTTCCTATTCCTACAGAGAGCCCATGAGAAGGGCTTGTCCAGGGAGCTATTCTGTCTGTGAGGCTTTTGCCAACCTTCTCTTCAGGAAAGAGGACCCCATAGTGAGCATATACAGATATTGGCTCTTTGTACTGGGTGTTAAGATTTCTTACCTTGGGATGATGTTGCACTCATCTGGGTTTGGCGGAAGCCTTAGGTTCGGGTCTGAGCTGCGAAGTCCCTGCACAGGATGGTTCTTCTCTGGGGCTTCAAAGTAGCTATCTTTGACTTTACATTCTTTGATGACTGTCTATTGTCCGGGCAGCAGCCTGGCTGGCTTCATCATGTACCCTTTGCTCCCTCCCACTACTCTGGTTGCTGGATAGTCTTTCTGCTGCCTTATTGAGGCTGCTCAGACTCCATCCCCTTTCCCAGGTGTTCCTCGTGACTTTGATGAGGGTAGGGGAGGCCTTGCTCTCAAGCCCTGAGGGCTCACCTTGGGTTCTAGGCAAGTGTTCTGGGAAGAAGAGAAAGCTATTAGGATTGGGCATATGACCCATGGAGTCTAGAGTCTCGAGTCTAGGCAGGCTGGTTGGTGAGTGACCAAGTGGCCATAAACAAGTCACCCAAGGTTTCTAAGACTTAGGGCCTCACTGTGTGCTTCAGCCAGTGATCCCATTTTGCTGTCTAGAGGAGAGAGCAATTTGCAGCACAGGCATGTCTCCTACTCACCAGGGTTTCTTTTTGTCTCAGTTAGAACATAGCCTTGTTGATTTGTTTGTTTGGAAGAAAGCATTGCTATGGAGAGCAGCAGGACAAATGGTTCAATCCAAATCCAGGGGGTTGGAGTAGATTTTGTGGAGAATGCAATTCTGGAGGTGAACCTGAAAGAACAAGAAGGAACATTCTATGGAGATGAGATAAATACCAGGCTGGGGGAGGGACAGGAAGGGTGTAGCAGCCACTGTTTGCAGCATGTGCAAAGTCACTGGGGATTGAGAGCACTTAGCATGTCTGGTCATCTAGGCTGGGATGTGTGGGAGGGTGGGATGGGGCCAGGGTCCCAGGGCTGCTGAAGGGAGAAGTCACTGTGGGGTCAGTGTGGGAAGAACTTCGCATGCCACCCTGAGGGATCTGGATTTTGTCCACTTGACAGTTAGGAGCCAAAGAAAGCTTTTATTAGGAGTGACAGGGTCACAATTGTGCCTTGGCTCTGCTCTTCGGCCCCCTCTTAAAACTCTACCTCTTTTATGGAGCAGTAGCCAAGTGTCCTGAGTCCCCCCACTCGGCACAGCTGAGGCTCTTGTGAGGGTCACATCCCACCTGTCCCTCCCTGATGCTGGCCTTGTGCTCCCAGTGCTGACTGACTGAGCCGCTCATGTCTTCCACTAAATCTCACAGATGATCTGAGCAAGCCTAGACTGAATTCCTGGCTGTGACTCTGTGATCCTAGCATGAGAGAGTAAATGCCACCACAGCAAGGATTGACCTGTATCTCTGGGTCAAATCAGCTCAGAAGGGCCAAGCCATGTCTCTCTGTGATATTTCTGGATTAGATTCTAGCCTACTGGCCACACCTACCCCCACAAGATAGATGCTTGGTTGACTCCTTCTAAAATACTGTTTTTCATGTTAGCTTAGGCTGACATGTCACCAACTATGATCTTGGAATTGTGATCCACCTGTCCCCACGATCTGAGTGCTGGGTTATGTACTTTTATTTTGTGCTAAGGACCAAACCCAGGGCTTTGTACATCCTAGACAAGCACTCAAGCAACTTAGCTATATCTACCCCAGTCCACTGCTCTGTTCTCATGTCTAACAACCAGAGTTTTTATGGAGACCAAGATGAAATACAAGACATACAGAGAGAACAGAGGGGAGACTGGGTCTTCAGGGGTCCTGCAGAGGTGGGTAAAATCTCATCCAAAGCCCCCAGGAATTCTGTATGTAGTACTTCAAAGGCCTGAAGACTCCTCTATGTCCATCCTTTATGAAGGGGAAACTGAGGCCCAGAGCCAGAGGAAGCAGCTCAGATCCCATCAGGATTAGTAGCAGAACCCAGGCCAATTCTGTGCGAGGAATGAATGGTGTTAGGGAGGCTTGTAGGGAGTTGAGAACAGTTAGACGTGGGGGAGCCAATGAGGGTGCTGATGACAGCAGGAGCTTCCAGATGGAAGATCTGGATCAGGTCTGTCCAGAGACTTTACCAGACTGCTTTGAAAGATGCTAACCCTACCCTACCCCTCAGTCACCAGAAGGGTGACCAGTCCAAGAAAGTTACTCTGCATTTTCTGTGTTCTGAGTGGAGCCGGGAGTTGCCCTTATTTTGTCCTGCAGGCAGCACCTGAAGAGGACAGCTGGGTATTTGATCCCAGAGCAAAACATCCTTGAACAGAGCAGGGGTCAGGAAGGCTTCTCAGGAGAGAGGCCCAAGGTAGTGTCTTGGGCAAGACAAGAAAGAACTCAGCAGACTGAAAATTGGGCAGGATGCAGAGTGCTTTTAGCTCATGAAACAAAACCCGAACCCTAGTGAAGTGATTAATGCTTTATGCATGGATTGGGTTGGGGGATGGGGCACTGGAGGGCTCTCAGAGACCAGGTTGGCCTGCCACCTTTAGTAGTTTGAGTTCTTGATGCAAGCTTTCGAGTTGGCAAGATGCTTGTTTGAGTCTGTGTTTTAGACAGTCTTGAGGTAGCTGACTCATAGTTTCTCAAGTATGGGCAAGAGGCGGGGAGATAGTCGCAATAGCTCAGGCAAGAGCAATGGGCTTGGCTTTGGGCTTGGAAAGGAATGCATTGATAAACCCTGCAGAGGTCAGGTGGCAAGACTAAGTCCTTGGATGCCCTGGATGAGCTGGAGTCCTCACCAGCCTCTCTAGACAAAGCCTAGCAGGAGGTGTGAAGCGGGGGAGGGGAGCAAGCTTCAGACTCAGGACCCATCTCACCTGTGGTAAGTCTTAGGCTGTGTGATAGAGAGAATAGCAGGAGACAGCTGCTGTGCTAGAGTGTGGGAGTCAGAGAGGGTGATCCAGCTGAACACAGCATCTAGGGGAGGTGTGGGCAAGACAGGGATGGAAACCATAACCACTGGAGGAGACAGAGGGTGTAGTGCAGAGGGAGATCAGCCTCTGCCAACCTTGACCTTTAGAGGGGAGGAGAGGAAGGTTCTTACAAGAGATCAGGGATGACCGGAGGGGTGCAGGGTGGGGGGTCCATTTCAGCAGACCCAGAGGACAGGGCTACATGAGTGAAAGGGAGTAATTGCAGTACTACAGGTACTTGGTGGATGGACGCTTTGAGGGTCTGCTTTGGGTGGGACCATGATAGAAAGTTTGATGGTAGTGCTGTGTGCCAAGAGGGAGGTTCCGAGCTCAGGAGAGCCGTGGAAGAGCTTTCTCTGTCAGATGATTTCAGAGGGGGCAGCAGGACACAGTAGAAGGACTTCATCATTTTGATGAAGTCAGAATTTCTAAGAGTGGCCAAGAGTCCTGGGCTGATGAATAGAGACCAGGAAGGCAAAGAACCCACAAGGAAGATAAGAAAGTGACAGTCAGTGAACACTGCTAAGGTTAGGGGTCCAGCGAAGACTGAAGCCTCCATGTTGATATGGCCCCACATTGCTGTTCAGACTAGCCTGGACTTACAGGGTTGGGAGGGATGAGATTGATTTAGTTTGGAAAAACCATGGCCAGATGAATGAAGAGAAGAATACGATGTACTGAGGACTCTGGGGTGCAGGAGAGAGGGCTACTAAGACTATTGGGACAGTTGGAGACTGAGACCAAAGGGGGAAATGTTGGGTTTCAAATGGGAGAAGCAGGTGTGAAGGGGTAGCCTGGTTCAAGGTAGGCCGTAGACAAGAGATGGACATTAAGGAAGCAGGTCCCTGGAGATGGGAGCTAATGGTCTAGAAATGTCCAGATATCAGATGAGTCACCCATGTGGATGCTAAGCACCAGCAGGTGACATCCTGCTTTGGGTGAAGGGCAGTGAACTGAGACTGTGGTCAGGGGCAGAAGAGCATGGGGAAAGTGGAGAGCCCTGTAGAAATGTGGCAGCACTATCGCTGGGTAACACTGGGCTTGAGGAGAAGCAACATCCTTTGGAACTAATGGAATCATGGTCCAGAAACCCATCTGGGATGTGAAAGAGGCATGGGAATCAATTGAGAGACTTACAGGACAGAGGATGTGTTCTCAAAGGAAGCAAGATTCTAGAAGAGCCAGTGGGAGATAAGGAAAGGAGGGTAGGTCGGGCCTAGAGGAACAAAAAGCCAAAGAGGGGTAGGCACA
Source organism: Dicrostonyx torquatus (assembly GCA_028555095.1). Taxonomy (NCBI): domain Eukaryota; kingdom Metazoa; phylum Chordata; class Mammalia; order Rodentia; family Cricetidae; genus Dicrostonyx; species Dicrostonyx torquatus. The sequence goes on along the minus strand of JAQHUG010000386.1, from coordinate 962,601 downwards.
AGCATGAGAAGCATGGCCAGGTAGTGTGGGAAGCCCTTCTGTATATGTGTTGCTTTTGTTGGTTAATGAATAAAGAAGCTGCTTTGGCTTGTGATGGGGCAGAATAGAGCTGCGGGGGTGGGGGACGGGACTAAACTGAATGCTGGGAGAAAGAAGGCAGAGCCAAAAAGAAGCCATGTAGACCGGCTGAGACAGACACCAAACAGAACTTTACCCAGTAAGCCACAGCCATGTGGTGATACACAGATTAATAGAAATGGGTTAATTTAAGATATAAGAGTAAGCCAAAAATACGCTTAAGCTATTGGTCAGGCAGTATTGCAAATAATATAGTTTCTGTGTGATTATTTTGTGGGCTGGGCAGCACAACAAGCTGCCCTCCATCAGCAGCCAGGTTCTAGGAGAAGAACCTAGGTTCTTCTAGGAGAAATTTTCGCCCACATGTACAAAGACAGGAGGAGTGGTCAAAAAGGCAAAAACTTCATTCATTCATTCATCCATCCATCAAAGGCTCAGGGAATTTCTGTGCCACAAATATGGCTTGTGTGTGCAGGATCTATTCATCCACTCCTGAACAAAACAGCATGTCTTCCTCATGGAGCTTGCATTCTTGATGGTACATAAGAGGGCAGGCAGACAAAATGCCAATCATGATAAGAAGGCATGCGGAGGTAAAAAAATCTCACCTGGCTTGATCTTAGCAGGTGGTAGGAGGCTGATGACTAGGGAGGGGGCCTACTCTGAAAGGGAGATCGTGTGTATGTATATGTGGTTGGGGTAGGCAGGTCATGAACAAACTCCAGGTGGGTAAGGAGTGGAGGACGGGGGAAGAAAATAAATCAAATATCCAAACACACTGAGCTAAGGACATGAAAGTCAAGGTAACAGCAGTATGAAATCCTGCTCTGGGTCCAGCACTCTCAACCCATCTTCAAAGTCCCTTAGGTAGGTGTCACCATTCTCATGTCCTGATGTCTAGTCTGGGGCTTGGAAGCATTGGTGGTCATATCAACACTCCAGAGCCAGTGTGCTGGGTTGACTCCGTACCCACCAGCTGTGTGACTTTAGGCCCGGCTTCCTTGTGTGGATATGGGGTATAAAAGGTCTTGTCTTACAGAGCGGTGGTAAAGATTCAGCAACTGGATATGTATAGTCCTCAGCTCCTAAGCAGGAGTATTATTATGAGTATTATCTTTGGAGAGTATTATCTTTATCCAAAGTCAGTCTTAAGGGTGGGGACCAGTAGCCCCATCTCTGCCTGTCCCTGCTGCTTCTCACTATGCTGCCCCATCTGGGGAGGAAAAGGCTATGTCCCCCACTGTGCAGGCTCATGCCTCTGTTGGAGGCATATGACATATTATGGCGTAATGTGATGTGTTTTTCTCCTCCTGGTGCAAGATATGAGTCAGAGGGCCAAGCTGGGGAAATGCTTCCTCGGGCATGCCCACCTCATCGCCCGTGCTTTCTTTTGAGGTTTTGAATCAGACTTTATATCTGGCCCTGCCATTCACCAGCCTTATTTATGCAGAAAATGGCCCCACAGTTCTAACTTGCTCAACAGCCCGAAAGATTCAGCTTTGGTTCGTGGAGGGAGGAAAAGAAGTGTGGGGTGGGTTCACAAATGAGGGAAGGGAGGAAAAAGAAGGAAGAAAGAAAGCGCCATCAACAATAAAAACAACCTTTCTCCCCTGTCTAATCCGGGCAGCTTTCAGGGTAGGGGGAAAACAGTTTCCACAGGAAGCGAATCCTGGGGCGTTTTCAATGTGCCCCTCGAGGCAGAACAATGAGACCCTTGAAGCTTGGGATCCTCGCTTCCTTCTGTTATCCCGGAGCAGGCGAGAGAGGCTGCGCGGAGGGGACCCGGGGACCTATGCCGCCGGGCCCCTGGTGGGGGAGGGCCTGGCCTATACAGGGTGTCGCCGAGCCGCCCGGGGGAAGCCAGGCAGCCAAATCACAGGTTGGGGTCCGCCGGTGGAGCAGAGGTGCCTGGTACCCGGTACCCAGCGTTTATCCGGCTCCCCGATTAGGGGCGGGTAAGGGAGGAGGCGACGAGGATCCAATTACGGCTGCTCCCGCCGGGTCGCCCGGAGGTGTCGGCGGGATGGGGACGCAGAGCCTCGGGCAGGCTGGCCTGGGATGCTCGGGCCGCAGCTCCAGCCCGGACTCAGCTGCCTCATTGTTTATTGTGGTGGAGCCGGCCGCTCCCCTTCCCGTCCCCTCCCTCCCGCCCGCCCGCCCGCTCACTCCTGTCCTCCCTCCTACTAGAAGAAAGAAGAGCCAGTCTGTGGAGGCGAATGAGTCATGAATAAACAAACAGCGTAGGGGGGAGCTGTCACTCCGAGCTGACTTCCTGGCCGGGCGCGGCTAAGCGACCTCCTGGCGGGCCCAGAAGTCAGCCAGGCTGCGACTGCGCGCCGTGCAGACCATAACCAGGACGTGTCTCCCTTCCACTCCCAATCCGGGACGAAGTGCCTAGGACCTCGGCTTTAGGCTTGTTCTTAGCCCGAGTCACCACTAACATCTTGCTTTAGCGTTGAGTGGAATATGGTTGTATGCTGGAGTAAGCCGGCATGATGCTGTGCCCTGAGATTTGACAAAAGCTATGTATTCAGACAGTCCACTCTGTTTGCGTTGTCTGTAGGACTCATGCTATGAAATGCGCGCGATTGCGTGTGTGTGTGTGTGTGTGTGTGTGTGTGTGTGTGTACCCGCGCGGGCACGCGCACGCGTTTGTAATTTTACAGTATTTGTAGAAGGATATGTGTTATGGACACTGGAACACAATAAGAAAATGTGCATATGGAAACACAAGTGCGTGTGTGTGTGTGTGTGTGTGTGTGTGTACTGAGTGTCTATTTCCTGTGTGTGTGTGTGTACTGAGTGACTATTTCCTGATACTGAATTCATTTCTGTTCCTTGTGTTTAGCATGTCTCTACTTTGTCTTTTTCCTTCTCCCTTATGTGTTCCCATGGGTCATTTGGGGCCATCTCTCCCCATTTAGTAAGGCTTTGGGGCCCCAGCAAACCTCCAGGACCTAGCCAGGCTGGCTTCAGTGTCCAGCCAGCTGTGGTCACATGCAGGCTAATGGTGCTGACTCATACCTGAAGGGTATGACAGGGCCCAGTGGGTCAGCCCCTGCTGTGACTGTGGGGATGGAACCTATGAGAGCCACTGTGGGTGGACAGTACCTTAGCCAGCCCAGATCTCCTGGGAGCTGTGACCACATGAGGTCATCAGAAGGGGCAGGACTAAATCATTTTTTCCAGCATCTCTGAAAACCACCCATACTTACCTGGGCCATATAGGGCCAGTGCTATGGCTGGGCCTGAAGGAAGGAGCTTATTGAGACCAAGGCAAGGAAGGAGGACTTGAAGAGCTTGGAAGGCCCAGAACCTTCAACCCTGCTCTCTCTTCAGGGCTGAGTTGGTCCCAGTTCTTGAAACTCCCTAGCTTGAGGCTGTAGCTTCCATGTAGAGACAGACTCTCTGAAACTGAAACCAAGCATGTACCAGCTTCCATTGTCCGTTCCCTGCCTCTCACAGACCCAGCACTCTGGCATTTGTTGGTAGCTTTCACGGTGTCCTGGCCAGGGACATAGGGAGCAGGGGAATCCTGGCCATTCCCTAGGGATTCTCCATCCTGCATCTGGCAGACAATTTGGAAGGCTAGTATCAACACATGCTGGGGTACAGGTAAAAGTAGGTCCATAGCCCCTGACTTCTTAATCTGCTAGCTCTGTGATCTAGGGCAAGTCATTTAACTGCTGAACCTGTCTTTAAAATATGTATGATTCTCTACTCCATGGGTAGGTTGACTCCCAGAGTTAAAGAGGCAATGCCTGCGGCCTACAATCTGGAGCTTGGCTCAGGGAGTGACTTTACTTCCCACCCTGGCCTGACCATCAGGGCCTAGAATTTTCCGTCTTGTTTATCCTCTGGCTCAGAGAGAGGTTGGGGCCCATAGACTTTGACTGGAAATTGAGGATTCAGAAGCAGTTCACACTGTAGGTAAGCGGACTTTGTGGGAGCCTGGTCAGGCCAGCCTCAGGTGCTAAGCTGGTCCCAATAACCTGGACTTAAAGCATCTTGATGGGACTTTCCTTGTGGAAAACGGCCTCTACCTCCTCCAGTCATATTCTGTCTGTTCTTGGGTTGCTTTCAACACACACACACACACACACACACACACACACACACACACACACACATACTTAGGTACAAAAATATCACATGGAAATGTGGTCTTTCAATATTTAGGCACTGACTTACCTTTCTTTTCCCTCTGTCTTCTCCCTTCTTTGTCTGGGCTGGGATGCCAGCTCTGCTAGTGGCTCACATTTCCACTCAGCTAACTTAGTCTGGAGTTGAGTCACAGGGTCCCTTCAGGGAAGATGCGTGCTCTTCACCTTGTCAGTCTCTGCTATTCTCTGACTAGATGGGGCAGGAGGATTGCCTGGAGTCATGTTAAAACTTCCATTGCCGCACCCTGCACCTACGTAGACTTTCAATGAGATTTGCTGCACCACATCAGGTTTCTAACAACTTTCAGGAGATACCGCTGCTTCTGGTGGTCCAGGGATCCAAGTGAGGCGTCAGTGAACGGATCATCACTCTTGGCCCTTTATTTATATGTGGAGTAGAGAAATAGTTCTTGGTATTTATAATACCAAGTATAATAGCAAAAATAAGGGAGTGAAAAAGGGTAGTGAAGTGGGGCTGTGGGTCAGTGTAGAGTACCTGACTAGGTTCAAGCCTTGGCTTTACGAATGTTCACACTCATGTGCGTGCACACACACACGCCCCCATAAATAAATAAATGATAAAAGTATCATTTACTCTATAAAATGGAAAAGGGCATATTTCTTGATGCCAGCCCAGAACACAATAGGAACGTGTCATGTGGCTGCTACTGCTTTGAGGTTTAACAGGGCATCTCACTTATTTACTTATCTGCATGGATTGTCAGGCATTTGAGGACCTGACCCCTGCCTGCTACAGCTGATGCACTGTTTAGACAGCAGTGATCTGAGTTAGGAGGTGAGGCCACAGGGTGAGAAACAGATCTCATCCCCACCCTCATGAGGCTCATAGGCCGAGCAGACTAAAGAAAGAACTGAAATGTACAGGAAGGAATCAGAACTGCAGTAATAATGAGGGGCTGAGGAGGAGAATTATGGGGTGTGTAGGGACCTCCTGAAACCTGAATGGCCAGAGAAGCATCTCTGAAGTCCTTGTCCCATGGAGGGATAGTATTGGGAAACAAAGGGGACCCTGGACCAATTTCACAATGAAAGTAGGTGAAGAGTAAGGGGGTCTGGCCTCCATTCTTGGCACCAGCATCCCTTCCCTCACTTTGCTACCTCTAAACAGTTCAAACCTTTCAGTGCCAGCCTACCACTCACCAGAGAGCAGCCTTGGCCTGAGATTTGCCTTTCTCCGTTGGTTTTTACTTCCTCTAGTCTCCAGCTGAGACCCTGTGTTGATACTCAGTTCTTCATGAAATCCTATTATGTGTTGAGGGGCTGTGGGCTGGAGAATTACTTTGTTTTTCTAGAACTTGGAGCCTCTAGGACCTGTTGGTTCTATTCATGTACAGATGAGGAAACTTATTCCAGTGCTTTCCATGCCCCAAACATCCCAGTAGGATATTACAGCGGGAGTCAAAAGGTAAGAATTTTGCCCTTGTTACAGAGGCCAACCAAGGTCCAGCACAAAGCAGGGAAAAGGACAGGAACTTCTGTTTGCATCTTCCCAAATGCCTGAAGGCATTTGCCTGGTTATGGTGAAGTCTTCCCCTACTATGCCCACAGCAGACATGACTAATCAATCATGGACTGGAACTGTAGCTTAGTGGTAGCTTGTCTATTATGCATGAGGACCTGGGTTCCATTCATCCCAGAAGTACTCATGCATACACATACACAAACCAAAATGAACAAAACCCACTTAGCTATCAAGACATTTCCCCGCAGAGTTTGCATGTAGCCCCAGAAGCTTCTCAAAACAGTCCTTAAAAGATGGTGGTGCTGATGAGTTGGGGTTGACCTGTAGACTGAAATGGATTAGCCATCCTTGTTTTAGGAAGAATTCAGATATTGTGTGAGTACCATCTATACTTTTAAGTGAGAAACAGGGTATGAACCTAGGTGGGATTTAAAACAGGATGGTAGGAGCAGGACTGGGCTGGAAGCCAGCGAGAGGCGAGCTTGGGGGAGCTGCCAGGCTGTGGGTAGGGCATTCTTTTGAAGAGGGATGTGAAAGCTGGGAAGCAGCAGTGAGGAGCCAAGACAGAATGAGACATAGGGGCTGGGTTCCATGATGGGCTTAGCTCCCTCCTCTTATCGTCCCTCCTTCAGATGAAAAGTCATTCTCTCCGCAAAGGCTGGAACATTCCTACCCACAGTGACGAGCAAATGCAGGGGGCATTTTGGAAGATTCCCCTGTAAGTCAAAGAAGCTTTTTCAGAAATTAACAATGGGTATCTTATTATATAGCAGTGCATCTGACAGAGTTGTGGTCCCTTGGAGAAAGCATAGGGATGGTGGTAGCTGCCGACATCTTTGGTAGGGTCAGAGTCCTAAAGGAATCTGCAGCCTGCACAGAGGTCTGGGCTGTGGGCATAGACTAGCTCTGGGGTTCTGGATTCCTAGAGAGAAAATCAGCAGAATGGAGGAGCATCCCTGCCTTCTTCAGTTACCCCAACATCCCTATTGCCTGTCTGGCTTCTGCTGGCCAGGTTCCCAGCTTTGGGGTGGGGATGGGGTAGGAGCTACTCTGCGGGTCACAAGCTGGGTGAGTACACTCCCATCCACCACCAATCATCACAATGTCTGTTGGTTCATTGCTCCATCCTGACCCTTCATGACTGCTTCCATGGCCCTTGAAGGAAGGGATGCTGATGAACTGAATCAATGAGGCTTCTCTTTTTGCAAGGTTTTCTGCTTAAATCTGGCCCTACCTCTGGCCTATAGTAGAGTCACACTAACCCAGGGAAGGTCACATCTCCTCATTGTCCTCCCTCTCACTGTGGCTCTGGGGAAGGCCTTCCAAGAGCCTACATGGGGACCTCTCAAGCTGTTGGTGAAAGAGAGTCTTGGCTGCCATGCAGACTCCCTTTCCTCCATACATATATGCTGCAAGACGAACAGACTCAGCCTCTCTGCTGCACTGTTCCTGGCTTTGTGTAGCTTCGGGACTCTTTGGAAATGACAGTGTGTGGTATAGAGTCAGAGCAAACTGCCCAGCTAGATTTGCCTCAGTCTTCTGCTTGACTTAGTTTCTCAGGAGTCCCAGTTGCCTCCATTGTAAAGTGAAGCACCTCTTCCCACCCTCTAAGGTCCTTGTGAAAGTTGTGGGTGCCACTGGACCAGTCCCCATAGATAATGGTTTGCCTGTAATATTTCCCCCTTTCCCTTTGCTTGCTTGCATAGCTTCTGTTCACCCCTCAGGAGATCCTTCTCAGAGTTACCTCCTTCAGGAAGCTTTCTCTCATCAGCAGTTCCAGGCAGGTGTCCTACTGTGGAACCCTCCTCTCTTCTCCTGTAGCTCAGTTATGTATCTTCCTCGTTAGACTGTGAGTTCAATGAGGGCAGGGGTCCTACCTACTAACTTCTCCTGGTTTCCAGGTGCAGGGCCTGGAACTTCAAAGCCATTCAGTGACTATTTGCTAAGTAGATGATGGATTTAAACTGTTTCCTGTACAGTGGGGTCTAATAAAATGCATCCCATCCTATAGAATGTGGCCGTTGGTACCACTGACCCTCCTGCCAGTGGATGGTATGTCCTTAGGAAGCTGTGCTCTGCCTGGGCGGCTCTGCCTTCCGGGGAAGGGCCTCCCACACTCCATCACTGATGCAACCAGGGGAGGAAGAGGCCAAGTAATCTGTGCTTGAGGCCTGTGCCCTACCTGGGCACTGCCCAAAAGGAAGCCCAGTATGCCAAGAACTCTTAGGATCTTCCCCAGGAGAGAAGGATGGGGGAAGTGAGCTTCCTCACCTGCCAACATGCCATGGCTGTCTCCAAGCCCACAACCAAGGGAAGGGTCTATGCTTGTGGAAAGTGGGTGATAGTTGTGCTCTGCCTAGGTTTCTGGGTCATGGTCTACATTCCCAAACTGTGCCTGGCGTTTTCATTTTCTAACCTCATGGGTCTGACTTACCTGGCTCCTTTCTCAGGCCCTCAGGTGTCTGCTCTTTCATATGTTTGGGTCTCACTTTCATGTGTCAAGTGGGACAAAGAACCTTGGGAGCTGGAGAGTATTCAGAGCATCTGGAAGATTTAACCATCATCTTCTACACTTGGGTTTTTAAAAGCCTATCAGTTATATGTTCCTGACAGAATGCAGAATCTTTTCTCTTGGGTACGGGTGATCCATGGATGCTTAGCAAACGAGATACCCATACATGAAAGTTTATGAAAAATGGTAGGGATGCAACTTTAGGGAGCAACTATGTGGATGCAGTATTCCTTGAGACTGTAATGGATGGTTCAGGGAGCAGCTGACCCCTAGTGCCATTCAGTGCTTGGAGGATGCAAGTCTGCAGGCACCAGATTGTTGTGCAAGGCTGTGGTTAGCTGGACTTCACAAATCAGCTTCTAGACTCCAGTGGTTGTGAGGAGCCCAATGGACTTGAACAGCCTTTGCTCTGGACCCTGTTCTGCTCAAGTAACACACTAGTATGGGACACACTCATACATGTGTACACATATGTATGCCATCCATGCACATGCTAATAGAAACAGTATGCAGACTGATTTATCTACTTGCATGAACTCCCTGAATGTCTCCTGTCTTATTTTTTTCCAGTGTCAGAATATAATGTTCAAGTAATGTCTAGAAAACAATCTTCTCCTTTTTGATGGCGGTTGGTCCTTGGTGAGCGCCACAGCTTCAGATCTGCCCAACTGGAGTGGTAAGACCAAACCCTAGCTCCCAAGGTGCTCTGCTTGATTGGGAGGCTCCCTCTCCCCCTCCCCCAGCTTTTCTGTGTTCCACACCACAGAGTGTCCCTGGGCAACGCTCCCCTTTGACGGGGGCCCGGGTTCCCCGTGGGAATTGGCCTGCGTCAGGGCTGTGGCCTTGGACGAGGGTGGGTCCAGTATAAACCTGCAGGGCTCCAGCAGAGAATCCCACCTTTTTGATGGAGGCTGGTCCTTGGTGTGCACCACTGCTTCAGATCTGTCCGACTGAAGTGGACCAGAACAAACCACTCAGACCAAGCAAGTGACCACTATCTACTACTAGTTGATCCACCTGGAGAGGAAGAGATGGGCAGGCGCCAATCTAAGAGTTCCTCTAACAACCTGAAAAGCAACATAACAACACCAGAATCCAGCAATTATGCAACATGAAGATCTGAGCAAACTAATACAGAAGAAGTAGAAGAAATCGACTTTAAACATAGCTTTA
>JAQHUG010000386.1:931908-942532 GCA_028555095.1 Dicrostonyx torquatus | reverse complement strand
CGCCTTTAATCCCAGCACTCGGGAGGCAGAGGCAGGCGGATCTTTGTGAGTTTGAGACCAGCCTGGTCTACAAGAGCTAGTTCCAGCGCAGGCTCCAAAGCCACAGAGAAACCCTGTCTCGAAAAACCAAAAAAAAAAAAAAAAAGAACTTTGTGTGGATTGACTAATTTTGATGATTTAATTCTTGCTGTATCATGCTTTAATGTTATTGTTCCCATTTTAAAGACAGGCTAGCTGAGGCAATAGAAATAAAATAACATGTCCAAGGTCCTCTTGGGCTTTGTTGAACCCTAACTTCATAATGTCTTAGCGATGGTGATCATTATCATCATTAGGTCCAGCCTCCAAGGGGTTAAGCAGCCTCCTCAAGGTCACCCAGCATGTGGATACAGTCAAACTGGAGTTCCAACCTTACTTTGGGAGGCTGTGAGGGAGTATGCTGTCCCATGCTTAAAACTTGGCTGGTCTCAGTTCTTTGGAATAGTTGGACTGGGTACTGGGTACAGGGGACTGTCATGAGCCCCCTCTGATTTCCTGTATCATGATCTTCATGTGCACACCTGCATTTCCAGTGTAGACCTGGAGGAAGAAGCCCAAATCCCCAGGAATCTCCCTTTAAGCCATCACCTTTAGAGGGATGTCAGGAAAGAAGCAGATAAAGAGGCTATGTCTGGGCCCCACAATCCAAGAACAGACCCCCGCATGCCACAGAATGAAGTCAGACGGGAGAGGTTCCTGGGCTGGAGCCAGGGCCTATTCGGATTTTATGAGTTATGCATGAACTGGTTCAGCACATAGGCCTGTGCTCAGCTTCCAATGCTCCCCACCATGCCGTCTTTTGGAACCTTCCTGCCTGCTGCCCCACCCCCAGTAGACTATCTCTTAGGAAAGGTTAAGAATGTGCCCAGATCTGGAGTCACTTGGAATCGGGGGTCTTAGTTTCTTTGCGATTATCTCTAGGGCTCAGTGTGGGAGGAACCTGGGCTTGAGGGTAGAGCCTGGCCTGCAGCCCTGTTTGGACATTGATGTCTCAGAATATGGAGAAATCCCGAGCATCGCTTTTCTAACCTGTTCCAACTCTGCCCTGAAGTCCAGTGGCCACCGAACTTCAAATCATGCTGGCATCTTCCAGGGACCCTAAAGCATATAGGTGTCTGCTTTCTTCTTCCTATTTAATAGGTCAGGGTGACCAGGTGTTGGGAGGAGTGAGTGCTCCTAGGCAAGTCCCACGTGGGGTTAAGTTTGGGAGCCTTTGGGTAAGTTTTCACCCCTACAGCATTCCCTGGCTATTAGGTCACATACAGGTCAGCATCAGACCCCCATGGTTCTCTTGGCTGCCTAGACAGCTCCCTATCTCCATCCATGTATGGGTTCAGGGATCCTTCTGCTCTCTGTCCCTGTACCTGCCCTGCCTCTCTGCTCCTCCTACCTCAGGCTTCCCAAAATAGAGGCCAATTCTAGGTGTCTGGGGCAGGGAATGGTGTCCTTGGGAGTGACATGGTGAAATCTATGGTTCTGTAGTTGGTAACCTGAAAAGCCAGGCTGGGGAAGGGCTCCAAGCCTGCTTCTTACCTTCTGGAGTGGTCAGCTGGGAGTCAGTGATCTATGAGAGAGAGCCAGACAGACATACAGAGATAGAGACAGAGGCAGGGAGGACATGTACCTGCATAGTTAGCCCCAGCTTTGGTGACTGGATCTGAACAGGCCCAGGTGGTTAGGGTTGTGTTAGGACCTGTGACAGTCACATGGGAGAGGTGGCTAGGTGAAAGACTTTCATCACAGGGGGCTTTGTGGCTAAGTTGTAACCATTTAATTTGAGTGGAGCATCCTGAGGCATGACATAGACCCTGCATCTCTGAATTCCCTGACTAGGTTGGTGATTGGGGTATCTATCTCATCCAGCCTCACTTTCCCATCATCTATAAAATGGGAGGTGCTTTATGTTAAAGCAAGGGCAGAGAGTACAAAAGGCTCATAGAGTACAAAAAATATCCAGCTATGTACCTATTCATACCCTATCCATGCATCATCCATCCTCCCATCCATCCATCTGTCCATCCGTCTGTCCGTTCTTCTGTCCATCCACCCACCTATCCATCATCTATCCACCCATCCTTCCTTCATTCTTTCCTTCTATCTTTTCCTTCATCCACTTACTCCTGTACTCTCCTATGAAGCAACCAACTCTTTTGAACCCCTTTGGTGAGCTGGTCCGGTCTGTATTGGTGCTTACACACAGAGAGAGATGAGCCAGATTCTTCGGCTTCTAATTGTTTCTAATTCTCAGTTTCAGGGGATAAGGATGCTACCATGACTTCAATCTGGGCTGTTAAGGCAGATGAAACACTCCAAGCTAGCTTGAGACAAGAGTGGGGATGATTGGGTGGGTGGGAGGGGAGAGACCTCTTGGCAGGGCATCTTTAGGGCCTCCCGATTGTATGCTGTGGCTGACATATGGGAGAAGCCATGATGAAGCAGTTGGGGGTGTTGAGCTAGGGTGAAACATGCTACTAGACCTTACTTTAGGGAGTAGAAAGTGGTTGACTCAGACAAGGCAGCACAGGCAAGGTGGAAAGTGACTGTTCATCTCTGTTCTTTCAGGAATATTCTGAATCCTTTCTGCCCAGCTTCTCTGACCCTCTTGCTGTGGGTCAGGAGGCCTGTCCTGTGTGGGCACAGAGCAAAAACAGAGGCCCAGCTTCCTCTTTTCATTCCCCATACTGGGCTGGCAGAAGGACTGATGCAATCATTTGCATTTCAAAACCTGTATCTCCCACATCTCCCTTAATAAGAGCCAATTACACCTCTGCCCCAAACTGCAGGTTGCCTGCCTGTCATTGGACTTTCATCCTGTTTGGGTGGGGAGGAACTGTTCCCTTAAATGTCGCATTTAGCATATGCAAATGAAGGACTAATTGTCCTTAATGGAAAATGAACTCACCTGCTTGCTGTGAGCTCCAGACAAAGCAGACATTGACAAAATGGGCATGGGGCCAGCCTGGGGTCTGCTCTTGTATCTCCACCTTCACTAGGGGCCCTGCTGGCCTCTCCTTAGCTTTTCTTAGGTCTGGAAGATGGCAGGATTTGGGATCTTAGCTAGCTGAAGGTAACATACATAGAGATCCTTCATCCATTTCAAGGATGTGAACGCTGAGGCCTGGAGGCCGAGAAAGACTAGTGCAAAGTCAGACTGAATGACACTTCTTAGGGGACATTGGTATGGGATTTTGAGCTTCCATGCCTGGGAAACTAGGTCTTAATGATCAGATCAGCTGATTGTCCAGCTAGACCAGAGGGAGCATGCTAGATCCTTGATGGGTAATGGTCCAATCTGAGAGATGGGCTTAGAGGCTGAGGGATTGGGCTGAACAATGTGGGACTCTGGAGACCACCCCAGCCTTTTCAACCCTTCAGTGTGATCCCTCCACATGCCTGATTATGCTGCTTTCAAAGAACAGGGACAGAATATACTCAGAGGTAGTGAGCACTCTGTCACTGGCGGCATGCAAGCATACTAGGGGCCTGCTGAGGGCGCAGCTGACCAAACAGTAGGGATTTCTGGGAGAGGAGAAACTTTGCTGGAGAATAGGCTTCAATTTGCCAACCCTCATGCCCCTATTGCCAGAGAGCATTTTAGGAGCCCCAGGCCTAGGTCAGACTTGGAGATTGAGCATGGCCTGCCCCAAGAGTCAAGGTACCTGCCTTGGAGGAATTAGCTCATCTCTCAGGCCCAAGTCTCAACCTGGCTCCTTGCCTGGCCTTGGAGCCCTGTCCCTGGACAAGTTGGAAACACTGAGAATAAATCCACGTCCACCTGAATATGATCCCATTCTCTGGGAACCAGAGCACCATGCTGGTGGAAGGAATACCGATGCGTGTGCCTTCTGTGGGAGTGTGCGAATGCTACCATTGGGTTCGTAGGGATGCCTGGTACCTGGAGGAATGTGGGAGAGATGTGCTTCTCAATCACCTTTGGAGAGTTGACTCTTGCAAACCTCCAGGGGTCCCCTGCTCTCCCTACTGCCTCCTGCTCAGTTGCTTTGTACTCAGACAACCAGCATAGCCTAGCTCACTTCACTGCTGCCTAACCCAGGGATACCAAGCACCTTGGGAAGCCCACATTATCTCTCTTTCCAACATGTCATGATGGGACTCAAACAGGACAAGGAACACACCCAAGACCACAGATCAGACATCCGTTGGCCTTCTTTATAAAGACTTAGTGGCCCAAGCGCTTTTGTTGTCATACAGAAGCATATCCCTCTGGGACACGGAGGTCTTAGCTGCTACAAAACGGGGCCAAAGCTCTTGTTACTTGGGCATTATTGGTCAGAGGAATGGGTGAGGATCAGAATATGGGGCTTGGTCTGAGCAGGTGATTTGATATGGTCCCAGAACTAGACATGGATCTGTGCTTTGTTAAGCCACTAAGATGGGGAGGGTTCTGGTTGAACCTGCAGCAAAACCTTCCCCATGCTGACTGATTCCAGGGGCCATGTGAATAACTCCAGCATGAGGTAAGACAGGAAAACATAGAGACTAGCTTCACAATCTGAGACTATTTGATTCGGTAAACCAAGTATACACACCGTCTTTGCTGGTAATTTGGCAGCCCGCGACCCTTACAGGCACATATTATGCATGCACACCTCTTTCTGAGCAATGTAGTGAGCTGCACAGTATACCCACTTTAAGAAGGGAAAGTAAGTTACTCCCCTATAGCAACTTCTTGATAATGCACTGTTTTTATTCAAACACATACTGGGAACCACTGGCAATAGGCTCATCAAGCCTAGACTGGTTTTGGACATCTGCAGAAGGCAAACTGTGTCTTCTGAGTGAACTCTTAGGGAGAATCCCCTATTTACTATCATAGGCCTATGATTAAAATCAAATGCATTACAGGAAGGGACATGTGCTATGAGCATAGGTTTATGTAACTGTATTATCCTAATTCAAGTCTGTCAATCAAAACAGAGAACCAGCAGTCCTATGCCCCTTAGCAACCATACACCCCCTTTTCTGAACCCCATTAAAAGAAACCCCAAATAATAATTGGAGCCCTTGAATGCATTCACTCATGTGGCCCACTGTCATTCTTGACAATTTTTTTTTTCTGATTTGTACTATTGCATTGCTTTTGAATAAAATCCCCTTGCGACTTTTACAATTTGTGTGAGTCTTTATTTCATTCAGTTCATGGAATAAGAGGCAAAGAACCTGGAAATGCTTGCCTGACCATGGTGCTGGGTGGGTTTCAAGTGATGAGTGCTGGAGATGGGTGTGTCTCACTGAAGGCTGCATATCCTACTTGGAAAGCCTGGATATGTGTGGATTAAAACTATGAACTGGCCCAATAAGGCCTGTTCACTAGTGACTCAGATGCAGCTAAGGACTTGGCTCATTCCTTCTTGGGTGGATCTAGGAACAGCGGGTATGGGCCGCCATAGAAGCCCCCACCCACCCACCTATTCACCCACTCACCCAAGTGCAGTGACTTCTACGATGTGATGCAGATAGACCCAGAGATCTTTTCCAATTTGCAGAAACTGGCCAAAGAACAAAAAACCAATACTCTATCATCTTGACTACAATAGCTTTTTCTGGTGCCTTCTCGGGCAGGAGAAGACAGAAGAAATGCAGAGAAGCCATCAACCTTCTTCATATTGCTCCTAGCCCCCAGCCAGGACAACTAGTTCTTAGCAGTGTCCTAGCTGCTGGAAGGCAAGCCAGTGGCTGATGGACTTTTTGCTATGTGGTTGTGGGGGCCACAATTTCCTGAGAGACCTCGAGGGAGCTTCCTCCAAGCTCCAGTCTCACCAGCTTGTCTTCAGTGCTCCTCAGAAACCGATTCCCCAGGATTAATGAGCCTTTCTTTCCTGAGGTCCCTGCTCTGGGGTCGGAAGGGATGTGGCTTTGGCGATGTGGGCAGGGAAGGGTTTAGGGAGATTTGGAGCATGGGTTACAGCTGTTAGCTTGGCAGAGCCTTGCTGCAGATGTGAGGATGCTGGGTGGAGACTGAGGGGAGCCGAGGGTGTGGTGGGATGCAGCACGAACCCAGTGTTAGAAGGTGTTCTGGGAGAGGGCTGGCTACCCACAGTCCCTGCTTCATTGATCCATTGATGGACAGCAAGAGGTCAAGCAGCCTGCAGCTGTCTCCAGAGGTCAGTCAAGTTTCGTCCTGCCCCTGCCCTCCTGGATGCTGACTTCCCAGGCCTCTTATACTAAAGCCAGTGTGGTTTTGGTTTTGGAGTTGAAACAACACTGGGCTCAGGCCCAGGCTCCTATTATCCTGAGTAGTGGAATTTGGGAGCTAGGAGAGGACAGGCTTAGAAGAGTTTTTTTTAGCTAATGGAAAGATGGAGCTGTGGACTCCTCCCCCCTTGGCTCCTCCTGGATGGGGCAGGGCCTCCTCTTCCTTGAGTGCAGTTACATACATAAGCTCAGAGCTCTAGGTGGGGATCCTTTCCCCACTCCAACTGAGATGGTTTTGGTCCTTTGCCCATAGAGGCCTATCGGATCTTTATTGACCTGTAACAAAAAGTTGCAAGGGCCTTAAGCAGGGGAAGCTCCTGGAGTTCTTGGCTGAGGGCAATGAGATTTGAGAGCACAGAAGATATGTGTGTCTCCCAGGGTTGAGTAGTTTTGTGCTTATTGACATGAGTAATCTGCTCATTTCTTTTTCTCCCGTCCATCCATTAATTTATTCATTTTCTAATCAAGCCATCCAATCGTCTGTCCGTCTGTCCGTCCGTCCGTCCATCCATCCATCCATCCATCCATCCATCCATCCATCCATCCATCAATCCATCTCATTATCTAGCTATTCTCCACTTTATCCAAGCATCCATCTAAGTGTCCATCCATCTATGTATCCATCCATCATCATCCCAGGGAGTACTTGCTGTGGACCAGAACCCTGTGTCAGTTGCTAGGATACAGGTACAAAAAGTACACCAAGTCTGCTCTGAAAGTGTTCCAGGTCTGGTGACCTGATAGTTGAATAAATACCCGTGTCTCCTCAGTCATATCACGTTGTAGTAAATGTGAAAGTTGTTTCATGAATCCAAAGGATTAACTGACTCCAACCCAAGTTGCTCCTTCTCCAAGTCACTGTCTCTGATTTCACTATGTGGAATGGGGGTTTGACAGGGGAGGAGAGAGTGAAGACCACTTCTGGCAGATGGACCAGGCTTGCCAGGGCAGATCTTTGCAAACAAACAGCATGGTTGGAGGATGGCTGTGCTACAGTTATAAGGCTGAGAAGAAACAGGATTGGAGAGCTAGCTAAAAAGACACGTTGGAAGACGGAATGCCAGGCTGAGGCTCTTCCTACTTTCTCCTATGCTTCTCAGAAGCTGGAGGAGGAGTGGGAAGCATGGAGGAAAGGCCGTCAGATGTGTGCTTTCAGAAGATCAGCGAGGCAAGCCCATCTGGCCTGAAATCTGACTCTGCCGTCCTCTACTTTGGTGGCCTTAGGTGAATGAATGAACTCTTCTGTCAATTTCCTCTTCCCTACACAAAAAAGACGATGTTTTCTGCATTGCTGGGTTGTTATGAGCTACAAGATCCCACCTGGTGCGAATCTTGACACATGGTAGATGATTGATACTTATCCTCTTCTGGGCGCTGCTGGGGCCCAGCTAGAATGGGAAACTGGAGTTTACACTGCTCACTCTGGCTTGTGGTGTTGTGTGTGTGTGTGTGTGTGTTTGTGTGTGTGTGTGCGTGTGTGTTGGTAGGAGGGGAGGGGGAGGGGACAAAACGGGGAGGGAGAGAGAAAAGCACATCTCCAAAGACTTTGCTCTCTTCTGCACAAAGCTTCCTCAGATTGCCGTGGGTTGTGGGATGACAGGCAGGCTCAGCAGGCTGCCTGGGTTGCAGATTGGATGGTGATATGAGACTTAGATGTCTAGCGATGCCCTGTTTTGGGAAAGGACTTGGGGACCGCACTGTGACCCTAGGTGCCCTGGCACCAGGCCACTCGAAACTCTTTCCGCCCATGAGAGAGTGGTTTTCTCCTCCCCGCCCTGTCTTGCCCTGCACAGCTGTTCCAAGGAGATGGCTCCCTGGCTCTGGGACTGTATCTGCTAATCCCAGGGAGCTGCCTGCTGGGGCGAGACCTGACACGTTTTGACGCTCAGCAGTACAACTTACCCAACGCTCTGGCTGTGTGCCCTCCCTACCAGCTTCAGGCTTGGGCTGTGGTCCACTCCCTGCCTGGCACCCCTTGTTGACCTTAGATCCCAACAGGCCATGGAAGAATTCAGCAAGCGATGTGTGTGAGAGAAACCATATGCTCCTAATGACTGGAATCACCTGCCCTTAGTGGGTGTTCAGGAAGGTAGAGCCAGAGCTCTTCCACCGAGGAATTTCTCTTGTGTGTCCCTGAACCTCAGTTGGCTCATCTGGAAAGTGGGGGTGACAATATGGACCTCCCAGACATTAGATGGGGATTCAGAGAAGATTAAGAAGGAAGGGCCTCTGCAGAGCATAACTCGCAGTTGGGTCTGTGATCTGACTACGAACCTTCTTCTTGTGCTTTGTGGACTGCGCTTTGTCCCTATAGCTTCCTCCTCCCTTCTCAGCCTCAGGATCTAGCACCCTCTGTGGCCACCCAGATTCTTCCTGGACTCCCCTCATTCGGGGATTCTGCTGGGGCTGGCACAGATAGGTGGGTCACCACTAGTGGAGCCATCAGAAAGAATGGAAACCCTTGGCTGTATGGTCCTGAGAATGCTGGTGTCCAAGACTTACATTAGCCGGAGCACCCGCAATTCAGGGGCTACAGATTCCAGTCTTTCCAAGGGTATTTGATGACAGATGAAAAAAAAATGATCAACTTCTCAAAATGACTGCAAATCAAAGTTAATTGATGTTTAATTGAATATATGCATAATGTAATATCGTGTCAACTTGTTAAATGGAGCTAACCCCAGCTCCTATGAAGTTATATGTAAATGATATTTGAAACAGGATGTGGATGCATTTTGATGTGTTTATTGTGATGTGGTGTGGCATGTTAGCGTGGGAGGGAAGGAGGCTGTGAAGATTCCTAAATAGATCTGTTGGGATGGCATGGAGGTGGGGGATGCATCCCATTGACAGCTGAGGTACCACCTTCTGTTTGCCCTCCCAGTGTCTGCTGGAGACCTTGGGGGAGCTGAGCATTTCAGCATCCACAGATAAGCTAACCTTAAGAGACAAAACTGAGTTAGTATTCTAGAATCTTCTAGGACAATCTGGTAAATCTTTGCAGTAGTTTGGTATGTTCTATATGTCCTCCTCTCTAGGATTGGGGTTTAGGTAGGATGAGGCAGGCTAGCTGGAGAGGAGGAAGCAACTTCCCTCCTCCCCCACCTTTATTCCTTTTTCCTTCTCTTTTTCTGGTACTAGGTGTCTGGTGAGGGAGGGCTTCCTTGCTGCCTCATAACATGATAGAGGGCAGTGAGGTCAGACAGAGCAAAGTTGGTAGCTGGGATCTTCCCTTTTCCTGTTCCAAAGTTACCAATGCCATCATGGAGCCCTTGCCTTTCACCTTCATCTAATTTTAATTACCTCCCAAAGAACTTACCTCCAAATATCATGAACATATAAACTTAAGAACTATGATTTTCAATTCATGAACTTTTGGGGGACACAATCAAATCATAGTACCAGGAAAACCACTGAGATTTGGGGGGGAAGTATTTGTTACTCAGCATGGTCTACAAAAACTGACTGTTACAAGATACTGAGGCTTGTTCTTGAGGGGCAGTGTAGTTGTTCCTAGAATTATAAATTGGGGGCCAGGGACTTGCAGCTTGCTTCCCACAGAGACTAGAACTACATGAACTGTGTTCCCTAGCCTTGAAACTCTGTGCCCCGAGTCTGAGAGCTTCATGTTAAGGTCAGTGCTAGAGGTTCATGGAATCCGGTGAAGACCTTTGAGGACCTTTGACACGAGAGGCTAGTGTTAGAGGACTGGGATCAAGCCTGGAGTCACTACCTGGAGGAAACTTGAGGGTCCTGAATGTGTCTGTTGTTCTTAGGGACATCTGAGACCCCAAAGACTATTCCTCCCAGCACTGACTTCATAGAAGGCCAGAAGTTACTGCCATAGGCTGTATTTTCTCCCAAGAGGATAGGAATTAGGAGCAGACAAGTAGGCCTGATTTCTGAGGCAAGTCCATGACATAGCTTCAGAACCCAGTTCAACTCCTCATGGGAATAGAGGATGCTGCTGGCGTGGAGGGTGACAGCCCTGGGCAGAAGGCTGTCTATTCTCTGGGTACTGGGGGCAACTGATAGTGTCTGAGGGAAGGCCAAGTGACTATGGACTGACACCTCTAAAGCCATGAGCCCCTCTCCTTTTTAACATTGTTTTTCTCAGCATCTATCTATCTATCTATCTATCTATCTATCTATCTATCTATCTATCTAACTATGAATATCTTATTATGTCTGATTTATAAATAAAAATTTTATTATGGATTATGTGTCAAAAGAAACAGAGTATAGGACATCCACTGGAGAAGGCCCAAGCCAGCAACCTCCACCAGAATGGGTACGAGAAAGTGACAGTGAAGGAGCAGGTCTGAGCCAGAGACTGCTACAGGATCAGGCCCAAGCCAGGGACCTCTGC